>WNWK01011300.1:0-65281 GCA_009830355.1 Cherax destructor
CCTGTCCAGATCTTTTTGTGTTCTGCCTGGCCCTCGTCCGATTGAATTCTCATCAACTTCACATCACCTGCAAACAGCGACACTTTGGGGGCCCTTTTCCCTTCCGTCATGTTGTTCACAAATACCAGAAACACACCGGTCCTAGGACTGACCCCTGTGGAACCCCACTCGTCACAGGCGCCCCTCTGACACCTCCCCACGAACCATGACTCTGCTGTCTTCCTGACAGGTATTCCTGATCCATTGGAGTGCCTCCCCTGTTATCCCTGCCGGGTCCTCCAGCTTTTGCACTAATTCTTGTGTGGAACAGTGTCAAAACGCCTTCTTACAGTCCAGGAAAATGCACCCCCACCCCTCCTCTCTCTTTGTCTTACTGCTGTCACCCTGTCATAGAACCCCAGTAGGTTTGTGACACAGGATTTCCGTCCATGAAACCGTGTTGGTGTCGTTGATAAGCCATTCCTTTCTAGGTGTTCCACCACTCTTCTCCTGTGTGTGTGTGTGTGTGAGTGTGCGTGTGTGTGTGTGTGTGTGTGTGTGTGTGTGTGTGTACTCACCTAATTGTACTCACCTAATTGTGGTTGCAGGGGTCGAGACTTAGCTCCTGGCCCTCCTCTTCACTGATCGCTACTGGGTCCTCTCTCTCCCTGCTCCATGATCTTTATCATACCTCGTCTTAAAGTTATGTATGGTTCTTGCCTCCCCTACGTCACTTGCTAGACTATTCCACTTCCTGACTACTCTATGGCTGAAGAAATACTTCCTAACACCCCTTTTTGCTCATCTTATTCTTCAACTTCCAATTGCGACCCCTTGTTTCTGTGTCCCCTCTCTGGAACATGCTGTCTCTGTCCACCTTATCTATTCCACGCAGTATTTTGTATGTCGTCATCATGTCTCCCCTAACCCTCCTGTCCTCCAGTGTCGTCAGGCCGATTTCCCTTAACCTTTCTTCATAGGACTTTCCCCCTTTAGCTCTGGGACTAGTCTTGTTGCAAACCTTTGCACTTTCTCTAGTTTCTTGACGTGCTTGACCAGGTGTGGGTTCCAAACTGGTGCTGCAGTTATCTGATTAATGTGTGCCTCAGGAGATGTGCTCGGTATTATACTCACCCCAAGATCTTTTTCCTTGAGTGAGGTTTGCAGTCTTTGCCACCTAGACTATACTCTGTCTGCGGTCTCCTTTGCCCTTCCCCGATCTTCATGACTTTACATTTGGCAGGGTTAAATTCAAGTAGCCAGTTACTGGACTAGGCTTGTAGCCTGTTCAGGTCTCTTTGTAGTCCTGCCTGATCCTCGACTGATTTAATTCTTCTCATTAACTTCACACAATCTGCAAACAGGGACACTTCTGAGTCTATCCCTTCCGTTATGTCATTCACATTTACCAAAAACAGTACCGGTCCCAGGACTGACTCTTGTGGAACCCCACTCGTCACAGGTGCCCACTCTGACACCTCGTCATGTACCATGACTCGTTGTTGCCTCCCTGTCAGATATTCTCTGATCCATTGCAGTGCCTTTCCTGTTACGTGTGCCTGATCCTCTAGCTTTTGCATTAACCTCTTGTGAGGAACTGTGTCGAACGCCTTCTTGCAGTCCAAGAAAATGCAGTCTATCCACCCCTCTCTCTCGTGTCTTACTCCTGTTACCTTGTCATAAAACTCCAGTAGGTTTGTAACACAGGATTTTCCTTCCCTGAAACCGTGCTGGTTGTCGTTTATAAGCTTGTGTCTTTCTAGGTGCTCCACCACTCTCCTCCTGATGATCTTCTCCATGACTTTGCATACTATACACGTCAGTGACACAGGTCTGTAATTTAATGCCTCGTGTCTGTCTCCTTTCTTAAAAATTGGGACTACATTTGCCATCTTCCACACCTCAGGTAGTTGGCCCGTTTCAATGGATGTGTTGAAGATTTGTGTTAGTGGCACACACAACATCTCTGCTCCCTCTCTAAGGACCCACGGAGAAATGTTGTCAGGTCCCACCGCTTTTGAGGTATCGAGTTCACATAGCAGCTTCTTCACCTCCTCCTCGGTTGTGTGTATTTCATCCAGCACTTGTTGGTATACCTCCCTATTCTGAATTCCTGGAGTCCTTCCTGTCTCCTCTGTAAATACTTCTTTAAATCTCATGTTTGCGTGCTTGTTAGTTACCATTTTGTTAGTTACCATTTTGTCATAGGCACATGTCGATTAGACACTAGGCCTGTTGCATATGCATGCGTATATGTGTGTGTGTGTGTGTACTTACCTAATTGTGGTTGCAGGGGTCGAGACTCAGCTCCTCTGTGTGTGTGTGTACTCACCTAGTTGTGGTTGCAGAGGTCGAGTCACAGCCCTGGGCCCCGCCTATTCACTGGCCGCTACTCGGTCACTCTACCCACTCCATGAGCTTTATCATACCTCTCCTTAAAGCTATGTATGGATCCTGCCTCCACTACATCACTTCCCAGACTATTCCACTTCCTGACAACTCTGTGACTGAAGAAATACTTCCTAACATCCCTGTGGTTCATCTGAGTCTTCAACTTACAACTGTGACCCCTTGTTGCTGTGTCCCACCTCTGGAACATTCTGTCTTTGTCCACCTTGTCGATTCCTCTCAGTATTTTGTATGTTGTTATCATATCCTCTATCCCTCCTGTCTTCCAATGTCATCAGGTCGATTTTCCGTAACCTCTCCTCGTAGGACATACCCCTTAGCTCCGGGACTAGTCTGGTTAATTAGCAAGAACTCATTTAAAATTAAGTCCTTTCTAAAATTTTCTCGTATACGTTTAAAGATATATTTTCATTTATGTTAATGTAAAAATTTAGAATTTTGTACCAAAAGAACCTTAGAAAACTTACCTAACCTTATTATAACAAGCGCAATTTAATTTAGTCTAATCCAACTAAATATATTTTAGATAGGTTTACAATAATTTAATAATAAACAAACACAATGAAATATTTTTTTCGTTAGGTTCAGAATGATTTCTGCGAAATTATTGCATACACAAATTTTCGCTTGTATTATTCGGCAAGAAGAGTGTTGCCATTTAAACCAAAATCGCAAGTTTTTACCTACTCGGCACGACACACACAACACACACACACACACACACACACACACACACACACACACACACACACACACACACACACACACACACACACACCACAAGTTGGAAGACCAAGCGTGTATAACAGGAAGGGCACTGGAATGGATCAGGGAATACCTCACAGGGAGGCAACAACGGGTCATGGTGCGTGATGAGGTATCACAATGGGCGCCTGTGACGAGCGGTGTACCGCAGGGGTCAGTCCTAGGACCCGTGCTATTCTTGGTATATGTAAATGATATGACGGACGGGATAGACTCAGAAGTGTCTCTGTTCGCAGATGATGTGAAATTAATAAGGTGAATCACATCGGATGATGACCAAGCAGGACTTCAAAGTGACCTGGACAAGCTTGACATCTGGTCTAGCAACTGGCTCCTCGAATTTAACCCCAAAAATGCAAAGTCATGAAGATCGGAGAAGGGCAAAGAAGACCGCTGACAGAGTACAGGCTAGGTAGACAAAGGCTACAAACCTCATCAAAAGAGAAAGACCTTGGGGTGATTATGACGCCAACTCCGGAAACACACATCAACCAGATAAATGCGGCAGCATATGGGTGACTGGCAAACCTAAGATTAGCGTTCCGTTACCTTAACAAGGAATCGTTCAAGACACTGTACATCGTCTACGTCAGGCCCATACTAGAGTATGCAGCACCAGTCTGGAACCCACACCTGGTCAAGCACGTCAAGAAATTAGAGAAAGTGCAAAGGTTTGCGACAAGGCTAGTTCCACAACTCAGGGGACTGCCCTATGAAGAAAGGTTGAGGGAAATAGGACTAACAACACTGGAGGACAGAAGGGTTAGAGGAGACATGATAACGACATACAAAATACTGCGGGGAATCGACAAGGTAGATAGTGACAGGATGTTCCAGAGAGGGAATACAGAAACAAGGGGACACAACTGGAAACTGAAGACTCAGATGAGTCAAAGGGATGTTAGGAAGCATTTCTTCAGCCATAGAGTAGTTAGGAAGTGGAATAGTCTAACGAACGATATAGTGGAGGCGAGAACCATACATAGTTTTAAGACAAGGTATGATAAAGCTCATGGAGCAGGGAGAGCAGAGACCCAGTAGCGGACAGCGAAGAGGCGGGGCCAGGAGCTGAGTCTCGACCCCTGCAACCACAATTAGGTGAGTACAATTAGGTGAGTACACACACACATCGACATGTACCTAGGACAAAATGGTAACTAACTAACTAACTAACTAACACATATACACGCACGTATATACAACAGGCCTAGTGTCTAATCACATGCCAAAAAATGGTAAACACAAATATATATATATATATATATATATATATATATATATATATATATATATATATGCATACACATACACACACGAACTATACTATACGCATTTATACAGGGCGAGGGGAAAAAATGCCGTAGGTAGTAGAGGAGGTAATGCATGATTAAGGGAAGGCGTCTACAACGACCGTCTGTCATATTCCTAACTCTATATTATTCCTTTCGTTAGTAATTACCTTCAGTTCGTGTTTCTGGATTGATGCAGCAGCCTTAAGTCACTATCGGTGCCAACATACCAACTGGTTAAAATATTGGAATGTTTACATCAAGACCCTAAATCCTGTCATCGTCAGTCACTGTACTAACCTTTACTTGTACAGAGAGATTCTCTGCCTTGGAGAACAACAATCATCAAACAGCAAGTATAGCTACTTGCCAAGGCTATGTCAGGTTATATTTCCCGAGGAAACAAGATGATCAGGGTAACGGGATTAAGAGCTTCGCAAGCACGACAGCTTAAAAAAAAAAAAAGTCTTCTCTCGTTCTTGCTAGACAACTGTGGCTGATAAACATTGCGAGGCGCACGTTCGTTCTTGCCTTGAATATGAACATTTGTTTGAATAGTTTAACCTTAACCTTCTTTAAAGTACTGGAAATAGTTTCGAGAGAGTACAAGATCATGTTTTGAGCCTGGGCTCGTACTGGTTGGAGCGGTCATCTTAATCAAGCCTCCTAAACTAAGAGACGATTGCATTACTTTCTCTAACCATGAACTCCTTCGTGAACAATAATTATACAATAAAATTTCATATTAAAATACGACTGATGTAATTCTCTTTACTATTGTCTTCGCTTGTACCCTAAAAGTTTCTGAATTATTCTTAATGAAAATATTGTTCGATAACCATACCACAGGGGTTGAACCTGCGGTCAGTCTAACTCAGACGTCTGCACTGGCACTAGTCAATAAGATTCATCAACTAGGTTATTTCACGGGAATTGTCTGTAAACTTGATTTGTGGACACTGTGGTGCCTATGCTAACCTTCCTATGGTGTAGAAATATACTAATTGATGAATCTAGTTACTGCCAGTCTTACACTCGGGGAGTCTCGGTTAACCCGTGTATTTTCCAACGTGATTACACTGGACATCTAAACACTGAAATCTTGCTGGTTCTAGGTACTGAGTTCCTGAAATCAGTATGGATTTAATATATATTTAGTCAACCTTGTTTCGAGAGTAAGGTGAATCCTCTGATAAAGCTTATTTCCAAAAATTATATAGGGGATTGTACAAATATTTACTCTAAAAACTCTCATTATCCGGCTCTCCATTATCTCTCTGTGCTTAATTAATTAACATAAGAACATAAGAAAGAAGGAACACTGCAGCAGGCCTACTGGCCCATGGGAGGCAGGTCAAATTCTCCCACCGACTTAAGCCAATGCCTTGACCTGGTCAGGTCAGTCACATTCACTTAAGGGAGGAGCACGGCATCTGACCTAGTAGCACAAGCTAGTCAGATCCAACTCACACTCACCCACACCCACTCATGTATTTATGTAACTTATTTTTAAAATTACACAACTTTTAGCTTCTATGACGGTACTCGGGAGTTTGTTCCACTCATCCACAACTCTATTACCAAACCAGTGCTTTCCTATATCCTTCCTGAATCTGAATTTTTCCAATTTAAAACCATTGCTGCGAGTCCTGTCAATACTAGATATTTTTAGCACGCTATTTACATCCCCCTTATTAATTCCTGTTTTCCATGTATACACCTCAATCATATCCCCCCTAATTCTACGCCTTTCTAGAGAGTGTAGATTCAGGGCCCTCAGTCTATCCTCATAGGGAAGATTTCTGATACATGGGATCAACTTTGTCATCCTCCTTTGTACGTTTTCCAGTGCATTTATATTCATTCTGTAATATGGTGACCAAAACTGTGCAGCAATTCTATATTGACCAGGCATCTCAGGCCAATTGTGCCAAATTTGGAGGCAGGAAAATTAAACGTTGATCAATGTTTGGAGCACTAGCAGTACTAACGTAGATCTACGTTTGGACAGTTAAGGAGTTAAAGACAGCTAACCACAGATATATAGAGTTGAAGAACAACCTGAGGACGTCTATTATTTATACTTCTTGATATGAAGCCAAGGATTCTGTTAGCTCTATTGCGAACATTTATGCACTGTTGTCTTGGTTATAGATTACTGCTAACCAGAACTCCTAAATCCTTTTCGCAATCCGTAATATTGAGATCTACATTATTTAGTTTATATGTGGCATGGTTATTTTCCTGTCCAACATTTAGAACTTTGCATTTGTCTATATTAAACTGCATCTGCCACTTCTCCGACCACTGCATCAATCTATTCAAATCCTCCTGAGTGCTCTAATGTCCTCATTAGAATGAATTGGACGGCCTGTTTTGGTGTCATCAGCAAATTTGCTTATGTCGCTATTTATTCCCTCATCTATGTCGTTTATGTAAATTGTGAACAACAAGGGGCCCAACACTGACCCCTGTGGAACACCGCTTGTGACGTGCCCCCATTCTAATTTCTCCCCATTTATGCAAACTCTCTGCTGCCTATTTGTCAACCATGCCTCTACCCAGGAAAAATTTCTCCTCCTATTCTGTGTGCCTTAAGTTTTCTCAACAGACTGTGATGTGGAACTCTATCGAAAGCCTTACTGAAGTCCATATACACAATATCATATTCAATACCATAATCTACCTCCTCAGATACCTTAGTGAAGAAAGTTAGTAAATTCGTAAGACAGGAACGCCCCTTTGTAAACCATCATGAGATTCATTAATCAATTTATGCCTTTCAAGATGGCTACGAATTGCTTCGGCAATTATTGATTTAATGAATTTACCAACTATGGAGGTAAGGCTTATTGGTCTATAGTTCGAAGCTAAGGACCTGTCACCTGCCTTGTAAATAGGTATTACATTTGTCATTTTCCACTTGTCTGGCACTATGCCAGATTGTAGTGATATATTGAAAAGATTAGCCAAAGTTATGCTAAGTTCCCTTGCAAAGAGTGACCCTAATAGTGCATAGTTTATTATCGTCCTGTTCCACATAATTTATTATTTCTGGAATTTCTCTAGTATCTTCCTGAGTAAAAACTGAGAGGAAGTAGGCATTGAAAAGTTCACACATCTTTATCACTATCAGTGATCTGACCTGAGTTACTCTTAAGTGGGCCAATCTTGTCCCTAATCTTACTTCTGTATGCCTAGTACTGCTGGTGAAATACGCATCATTTATCATGATAGGACTGAAGCTTCTGCGATTAAAACATTGGAAAATTGAGTCAGAATGGATTACAATAACAGCAACATAAAAATATTATTACACAAAATGTGTAAAGCCACGAAACCAAGAGTATTTCCCGCCAATCTGACATATAACACTATGCCTACTTTCCCTACCAAGAAAGTAATCACGCACGTTCATCTTGAACAAATTTAAAAAATGAGAACTAAAACACACATGCAGATTGAAAACATCAGAGTATCATCGTAATAACCGTGACAGCAGGAGAGCAGCATTTGTTGTTATAGTAAATTAGTGTGATACTATGATAAGGGTTGTATCAGAATTAATAACTCGGCTTACAACTTATAAACTAAATTATTTGTCATACTTATTGATACTATTAGCTTGTACAACATGAACTTATTGATCAATAACCAATGATAACGTACTTGAATATTCTTCACATTCTATATTAAAGTTGTACTGTGTAAATCAGCTATTTGAAGAAATTGTAATATATAAAATGAGTGTACCATCTTTAAAGATGGTAGCTATGTCCAGTGGAATCTGGCACATTTCATTGTGGCCTCTATACTCCTGTCCTTTTGCGCTACCGCTCACACGATGAACATAATAAAATAGCCACAAGAGGAAAAGTAAAGAGGATAGCCATTTGGTCCATCATATCTTGAATTATTGGCCTTGTGCTGACATTTTTCTCGTTAGGAAGACACTTTGTGGAACAAACTACCCTATTTATCCCTAACGTATCCAGCAATGGTACTGTTATAAGACTCGACAGTCGGAAAAGTAAGGTCAACTGTAAGAGCCTGGGTTAATCATGCTTGATCCACCGGTCTGGGACGGGGTGCCAGGGCCAAGCATGGCAAGGTATGGAATACTTTAACCCTTAATCCCCTGGCTGGGGAAGAGAAACCATAAAATATAGCAAATTTACCACCAGTATCACACCTGAGACTGGTTTTGTGAGTTCTACTCTCGAAGGACGTGTGTGGACGTGTGCGGACGTGTGTGGACGTGTGTATGTGTACTCACCTATTTGTACTCACCTATTTGTGGTTGCAGGGGTCCAGTCATAGCTCCTGGCCCCGCCTCTTCACTGATTGCTACTAGGTCCTCTCTCTCCCTGCTCCATGAGCTTTATCAAACCTAGTCTTAAAACTATGTATGGTTCCTGCCTCCACTATGTCGCTTTCTAAGCTATTCCACTTCCTGACAACTCTATGACTGAAGAAATACTTCCTAACATCCCTTTGACTCATAGGAGTCTTCAACTTCCAATTTTGACCCCTTGTTTCTGTGTCCCCTGTGTGGACGTGTGTGGACATGTGTGGACGTGTGTGGACGTGTGTGTATGTATATGGACGTGTGTGGACGTGCATGTATATCTTCGTTATGTTTGTATATCTCTCGATGTTTTTCTTCGAGGTTAAATAGCCAGGCAATGTTTGCAGGCAGCTACAACCTCAGTTTGTCCAGAGAAGTCTCGCCCAGGTGCAGCGGAGTGCTGCCCCACACTACTCACTCATCTTCGCTCTAGACAGAGCGAAACGTTGCCACAGGAAATGTTTTTCAGACTATTGATGATGTACAATTCTGACAAGTCGATGAATAAGACACATGAGCAACACCTGTGTATATGTTGTATATCGGCACTGTAGACACCCAAGTGTTGCACGTGTCTTATAAGTGAACACATGTGTCTTATAAGTGGACACATGTGTCTTATAAGTGGACACATGTGTCTTATAAGTGGACACATGTGTCTTATAAGTGGACACATGTGTCTTATAAGTGGACACATGTGTCTTATAAGTGAACACATGTGTCTTATAAGTGAACACATGTGTCTTATAAGTGAACACATGTGTCTTATAAGTGAACACATGTGTCTTATAAGTGGACACATGTCTTATAAGTGAACACATGTGTCTTATAAGTGAACACATGTCTTATAAGTGGACACATGTGTCTTATAAGTGAACACATGTGTCTTATAAGTGAACACATGTGTCTTATAAGTGAACACATGTGTCTTATAAGTGAACACATGTGTCTTATAAGTGAACACATGTCTTATAAGTGAACACATGTGTCTTATAAGTGAACACATGTCTTATAAGTGGACACATGTGTCTTATAAGTGAACACATGTGTCTTATAAGTGAACACATGTGTCTTATAAATGAACACATGTGTCTTATAAGTGAACACATGTGTCTTATAAGTGAACACATGTGTCTTATAAGTGAACACATGTGTCTTATAAGTGGACACATGTGTCTTATAAGTGAACACATGTGTCTTATAAGTGGACACATGTGTCTTATAAGTGAACACATGTGTCTTATAAATGAACACATGTGTCTTATAAGTGAACACATGTGTCTTATAAGTGAACACATGTGTCTTATAAGTGAACACATGTGTCTTATAAGTGAACACATGTGTCTTATAAGTGGACACATGTGTCTTATAAGTGAACACATGTGTCTTATAAATGATCACATGTGTCTTATAAGTGAACACATGTGTCTTATAAGTGAACACGTGTCTTATAAGTGAACACATGTGTCTTATAAGTGAACACATGTGTCTTATAAGTGAACACATGTGTCTTATAAGTGAACACATGTGTCATAAGTGAACACATGTGTCTTATAAGTGAACACATGTGTCTTATAAGTGAACACATGTGTCTTATAAATGAATATGTCTTACAAGTGAAAATGTGTATTATAAGTGAACACGTGTTTTAGAAGTAAACACATGTACTCACCTAGTTGTACTCACCTAGTTGTGGTTGCAGGGGTCGATTCACAGCTCCTGGCCCCGCCTCTTCACTGTACGTGTCACTTCCTCCAAGGTTCCGTTAAGAGGCGCCTGACTTTCCCTGTTTCCTAATATCATGTTTATTTTTTCCCTATAATCTACATTGTCCTTAATTATTATCGCATTTGCTTTGTCTGTTTCGTAAGGTGAAGTCTACGATCTTCCCTTATTTCATGGTATAACTTAACAAATATTTGAGGATAATTGTGTTGCAGAGACTGAGCTAAGCTCAGCAATTATGGACAAGGTTAGGTTAGGTAAGGTTCGTCAGGAAACAGGACAAGTGTTTCCTGACGCGGGTCTTAGTCAGATGATGACCCGCCATTGGAGCTTTTGGTCATCTGACCGAAGCCTTCCGCTGGCTTACCGGTCCACCCCTTTAAAAAAATGTTGGTTATAATTATAACCATCTGTTTATGGACAAGGTAAGTTATTAGATGAGAAAAATAACATTAGAAAACAGGGGAACTGACGAGCCCCTAAGTTCCTTGGCCACCGACAAGATGCTCAAGGACATGCAGTGCCATCTAAGGCTATTTTAATAGTCCAGTACAAGATCTTGAAGCTCTGACACGCGTTCTGTGTCAGTGTCAACGAGTTCCCAGCCTGCTGGATGACTGGATGTTGCTGGATGACTGGAAGTTGCTGGATGACTGGAAGTTGCTGGATGACTGGAAGTTGCTGGATGACTGGATGTTGCTGGATGACTGGATGTTGCTGGATGACTGGATGTTGCTGGATGACTGGATGTTGCTAGATGACTGGATGTTCCTGGATGACTGGATGTTGCTGGATGACTGGATGATGCTGGATGACTGGATGTTGCTGGATGACTGGATGTTGCTGGATGACTGGATGTTGCTGGATGACTGGATGTTGCTGGATGACTGGATGTTGCTGGATGACTGGAAGTTGCTGGATGACTGGAAGTTGCTGGATGACTGGATGTTGCTGGATGACTGGATGTTGCTGGATGACTGGATGTTGCTGGATGACTGGATGTTGCTGGATGACTGGATGTTGCTGGATGACTGGATGTTGCTGGATGACTGGATGTTGCTGGATGACTGGAAGTTGCTGGATGACTGGATCTGGATGACTACATGATGGATGTGCTGGATGACTGAATGTTGCTGGATGACTGGATGTTGCTGGATGACTGGATGTTGCTGGATGACTGGATGTTGCTGGATGACTGGAGTTGCTGGATGACTGGATGTTGCTGGATGACTGGAGTTGCTGGATGACTGGAACTGTTGCTGGATGACTGGATGTTGCTGGATGACTGGATGTTGCTGATGACTGGAAGTTGCTGGATGACTGAGTTGCTGGATGACTGGATGTTGCTGGATGACTGGATGTTGCTGGATGACTGGATGTTGCTGGATGACTGGATGTTGCTGGATGATACTGTGACGATGTTGCTGAGTGATGACTGGATGACTGATGCTGATGACTGGACTGATTGCTGGATGACTGGATGTTGCTGGATGACTGGATTTGCTGGATGACTGGATGTTGCTGGATGACTGGATGTTGCTGGATGACGATGATGACTAGTCTGATGACTGATTGCGATGACTGGATGTTGCTGGATGACTGGATGTGCTGGATGACTGAGACATGTTGCTGATGACTGGAATGTTGCTGATGACTGGATATTGCTGGATGACTGGATGTTGCTGGATGACTGGATGTTGCTGGATGACTGGATTTGCTGATGACTGGAATGCTGATGACTGATGTGCTGATGACTGAATGTTGCTGGATGACTGGATGCTGGATGACTGGATGTTGCTGGATGACTGGAATTGCTGGATGACTGGATGTTGCTGGATGACTGGAGTTGCTGGATGACTGGATGTTGCTGGATGACTGGATGTTGCTGGATGACTGGAAGTTGCTGGATGACTGGAGTTGCTGGATGACTGGATGTTGCTGGATGACTGGACTGATTGCTGGATGACTGGATTGCTGGATGACTGATGTTGCTGGATGACTGGAATTGCTGGATGACTGGATTTGCTGGATGACTGGAATTGCTGGATGACTGGAATTGCTGGATGACTGGATGTTGCTGGATGACTGGATGTTGATGACTGGACATGGGATGACTGTGCTGGATGACTTCTGAGAGTATGCTGGATGACTGGATGACTGATTCGGATGACTGGATTTGCTGGATGACTGGATGTTGCTGGATGACTGGATGTTGCTGGATGACTGGAAGTTCTGGATGACTGGAATTGCTGGATGACTGAGTTGCTGGATGACACTGGAAGATTGCTGGATGACACTGGCATGTTGCTGATGACTGGATGCTTGACTGGATGACTGGAACTTGTGGGATGACTGGACACTGCGGATGACTGGACTGCTGGATGACTGGACACTGCGGATGACTGATGTTGCTGGATGACTGGAATGTGCGATGACTGAATTGCTGGATGACTGGACACTGCGGATGACTGGAGCATGCGGATGACTGGAACTGTGGATGACTGGAACTGCAGGATGACTAGTTCTGGATGACGGACATGCTGGATGACTGAATGCTGGATGCACTGAGTTGCTGTGACTGGATGCTGGAACTGAGGATGCTGGACACATGCTGGATGACTGGATGTGCTGATGACTGGATGCTGGATGACTGGATGCACTGTACTGGATGACTGACACTGCGGATGACTGGACACTGATGGATGACGGAGGCTGGGATGACTGGACACTGTTGCGGATGACTGGAATGCAGGATGACTGGACTGTGGTGACTGAACTGAGATGTGGACACTGTGGATGACTGGACACTGCAGGATGACTGGACCTGTAGGATGACTGGACACTGCAGATGACGGACACTGCGGAACGGACTGGATGACTGACCGAGATTGACACTGAGGATGACTGGACACTGCAGGATGACTGACACTGTAGGATGACTGGACACTGCAGGATGACGGACACTGTAGGATGACTGGACATGAATTACTGGACACTGAGATACGACACTGCGGATGACTGACACTGGAGGATGACTGGACACTGAGGATGACTGGACACTGTAGGATGACTGGACACTGCAGGATGACAGGACACTGTAGGATGACTGGACACTGTAGGATGACTGGACACTGTAGGATGACTGGACACTGCAGGATGACAGGACACTGTAGGATGACTGACACTGTAGGATGACTGGACACTGCAGGATTACTGGACACTGTAGGATGACAGGACACTGCAGGATTACTGGACACTGCACGATGACTGGACACTGTAGGATGACTGGACACTGCACGATGACTGGACACTGTAGGATGACTGGACACTTCACGATGACTGGACACTGTAGGATGACTGGACACTGCACGATGACTGGACACTGCACGATGACTGGACACTGTAGGATGACTGGACACTGCACGATGACTGGACACTGCACGATGACTGGACACTGCACGATGACTGGACACAGTAGAATGACTGTTGTAAACACACAATACTAATAATCATGTTTCTCTTAGTGTTGTTTTCCCCTAAGTGATATCTTTGTGTTGGTCGTGTTTACAGTCGCCGCCGCCGCTTCCAGTGCTCATGTTGTTGTATACAGTGTATACAATCTCACGTTCTCTCTTAATGTTTGTATTGCGTTTTCTATTAGACCGTCCGTGCATGTGCGTCCGCGAGAGAGAGACACAGACAGATAGACAGAGAGACACAAAGACGACAGTGAGACACACAGACAGAGAAAGAGACTATTTGTTCCTTTGTTAAGTTTATGAATTCAGATGGAATATTGGTTAATTAAGTTAGCATGTGCTTCGCAAGTTATGTTGCTTGCTTGTATTACTCAATACTGTAAGAATGCGAGACACGTGACAAGGGGAAAGGGGCATAGATAGAAAATAAGAAAACAGATGAACCTTCAGCTATACTGTTATAATCTTAACTGTCTAGACAGAATTAAAAGAAGCTACAACACAGCCTCCTGTGTTTCTCAGCTAATAACCTTGGCAAGGAGCGTTGGATCTCCTGTTATCTAGCCTTCCCTTGATGCTCCCATGTATAGCAGTGTTGGTGTGATGTTCACACCAACATCTTTTTTCCTTTCACGATATCTGTAGTCTCTCACCTCCCAGTTTACTCTGCCTCACTTATCTTGCCTCTCCCAGTTTACTCTGCCTCACTTATCTTGCCTCTCCCAGTTTACTCTGCCTCACTTATCTTGCCTCTCCCAGTTTACTCTGCCTCACTTATCTTGCCTCTCCCAGTTACTCTGCCTCACTTATCTTGCCTCTCTCTTCCTAATTTGTTCAAATTTCACCTCTGTGTTCATTCCAAAAGTTGTGCTTACTGATTCCAGTCTCCAGCATCAGTCTCTTGCACTCATTATTGTTTACCAGCCTCCTGGGCCCTGTTTTACCAGCCTCCTGGGCCCTATTTTACCAGCCTCCTGGGCCTGTTTTTACCAGCCTCCTGGGCCCTGTTTTACCAGCCTCCTGGGCCCTATTTTACCAGCCTCCTGGGCCCTGTTTTACCAGCCTCCTGGGCCCTATTTTACCAGCCTCCTGATCTTGTTTTACCAGCCTCCTGGGCCCTGTTTTACCAGCCTCCTGGGCCATGTTTTACCTACTCATGAATGAACCTGTGTATGGAGTTGACCTCCTCCACTTCCTCATTCATCTCACTCCACTGCTGACCACCTGAGAGTGAGAAGTATAGTGCGAGTGTGTACCTTAACATACGTCATTCCATGTACACCAAAGTACCCTAAATTAACAGACTTACAGCGGCCAGTGACCCGCTTACGTAGACTGAAGCAAAACATCTGCCAGCAGAGGCTGCAACTCTCTCTCCCACCCATATAATACCACCTGCAACATGGGCAGCATGGCATGCGCTCATGTGTAGCACAATTGATGCACATTTTATTCTCACTGTATAAACTTAAGTGACGGGCTAAATAAAATATACACATTGCGTATTAACAAAATATTACAATATGTTGAGGACCCTGCATGAATGTGACCCCCGGTCATGAGTCAGTCTTGCTGTGTGACCCCCGGTCATGACTCAGTCCTGCTATGTGACCCCAGAAGTCAAAAAAGGGTTTGCGTCCTTAATTAATATACAAACAAATGCTCAACTGATTTTTGTCTTTTTTTTTTGTTTAGACAAGCGCTGGGATGTTACGCCAGTCTCACGCGCACGGTAATTCAGAAAGAAAACGTCAACATTTTCACTTGTGTGTGAGAGGTTTGGGGAGGGCCCTGGGGAGGACCCTGGGGAAGACCCTGAAGAGGACCTTGGGGAGGACCCTGGTGAGGGCCCTGGGGAAGACCCTGAGGAGGACCTTGGGAGGACCCTGGGGAGGGCCCTGGGGAAGACCCTGAGGAGGACCTGGGAGGACCCTGGGGAGGACCCTGGGGAGGACCGCGAAGATCTTGTCAAGGTTATTGAGAGTGAGAGGTGGCCTTGCCTGCTGGCTGTCACCTCGGGAGGGGAAGGAGGGTACCAACGTTTGTGTGGTGGTGTGTACTCACCTAATTGTACTCACCTAATTGTGGTTGCAGGGGTCGAGACTCAGCTCCTGGCCACGTCTCTGCGCTGTCCGCTACTGGGTCTCTGCTCTCCCTGCTCCATGAGCTTTATCATACCTGTCTTAAAACATGATAGTTCCGCCTCCACTATATCGTTCGCAGACTATTCCCTTCCTGACTACTCTATGGCTGAAGAAATGCTTCCTAACATCCCTTGACTCATCTGAGTCTTCAGCTTCCAGTTGTGTCCTCTTATGTCTGTGTTCCTCCTGGAACATCCTGTCACTATCTACCTTGTCGATTCCCGCAGTATTTTGTATGTCGTTATCATGTCTCCTCGAACCCTTCTGTCCTCCAGTGTTGTTAGTCCTATGTCCCTCAACCTTTCTTCATAGGGCAGTCCCCTGAGTTGTGGAACTAGCCTTGTCGCAAACCTTTGCACTTTCTCTAATTTCTTGACGTGCTTGACCAGGTGTGGGTTCCAGACTGGTGCTGCATACTCTAGTATGGGCCTGACGTACACGGTGTACAGTGTCTTGAACGATTCCTTGTTAAGGTAACGGAACGCTAATCTTAGGTTTGCCAGTGCGATAAACCACCTCAACTACTGGGAACGCTTGAAGTTCCTAAACCTGTACTCTCTAGAACGCAGGCGGGAGAGATACATTATTATATACACATGGAAAATTCTCGAGGGCTTAGTACCAAACTTGCACACAAAAATCACTCCCTACGAAAGCAAAAGACTCGGCAGGCGATGTAACATCCCCCAATGAAGAGCAGGGGTGCCACTAGCACGTTGAGAGACAACACAATAAGTGTCAGGGGCCCAAGATTGTTCAACTGCCTCCCAGCATACATCAGGGGGATTACCAACAAACCCCTGGCTGTCTTCAAGCAGGCACTGGACAGGCATCTCAAGTCGGTACCTGATCAGCCGGGCTGTGGTTCGTACGTTGGACTGCGTGCGGCCAGCAGTAACAGCCTGATTGATCAGGCTCTGGTCCAACAGGAGGCCTGGTCACAGACCGGGCCGCGGGGGCGTTGACCCCTGGAATTCTCTCCAGGTAGTCGCAAAGTGTGTGTGTGTGTGTGTGTGTGTGGTGTAGCGTGGTGTTCTGAGTGTTGTTGTGTGTGGTGTTCTAGAGTGTTGTGTGGTATGGTGTTCTGAGGTGTTGTATGTGGTGTGGTGTTCCAAAGTGTTGTGTGTGGTAGGTGAATTAATAGTTTGATGTGGTGGCTCTCACAGAGACACTGGACCTCTACCTCTACCCCTCTCCCTCTCCCTCTCCCTCTCCCTCTCCCTCTCCCTCTCCCTCCCTCTCTCTCTCTCTCTCTCTCTCTCTCTCTCTCTCTCTCTCTCTCTCTCTCTCTCTCTCTCCACCTGGTATCCATGTGTAAGTCACGTGAGTTCGATTCATAATAATGCGTATGTAGTTTCCTCATACTCAGCAGCAATGGAAAGATCTCCAGGAACCCAACTGGGGTGGTGTGAAAAACAATTTGTTGCTCTCTAGCTGGGACCAACTTTGCTGCAGGCGGGTTCACAAGCACTGAAAGACTACTGGAAAACAGTCTAAAAAATAAAAGGACTTTCCTGTAGAATGGCAGATCGTGAATAGCAGACCAAACAGTTGAGCCTACGTGATGGTTACCCAGAGACATAGAAAATAATGACTACTATGCGTTGACTAGAACTGCGACATACCGCTGTCTTATATGAAGTATAATGGAATGTGGGGAGTCAAATTTCTGAATAGCTTGTAATACACCTTGAGAATCTGGAACACCAATTAAAGATGGGATGGACATAGTCGCAGTCTCCATGATTTATCTGCTGTAAAAATGCTGGACGACTCTAGAAACTGCCCTGGGATAATTCTATCTAGAAAACTAGCTGTCTAACTACTATGTCTGGTGACTTGGAAGCATCAATGTACACGGCGATTAAATGAGAATATGACTGAAAGTGTTTAAGAAAAGGTGAGTGTTAGTTCATAGTAGACATGTGAATCTTTAGGCATGGAAGGAGGAAAGAGCCAACCTGAAGAGTCGAAAAAGTTCCCAAGGACGGGAGGGAGGGAAAAGTGTAATAAAGGATGAAAGTAAAGCGGGTCAAATAAATGATGCTACTAGAGTTCCAATGTGGAAATTAAAGAGACTATTAAATGAATTAGTCTTATCTGTGATTATCCTGTACGTGGAAAGACTACTAAGGTTATGGATGAGTGGTTCTGGTGAACACATGTCCTGCCTACGTATCGTAAATGAGATACATGTTCCAGAGTGGTCCTAGTCGACAGACGGCCCACCCTGCATGTTCCAAGTGAGAGATACATGTCCCAGAGTGGCCCTAATTGACAAATGCCCCAGCCTGTGTCTCAGGTGAGAGATACATGTCCCAGAGGTTCCATTTCTCTGGGGGTACGTCTCGGGTAGTCCATAAGAGGGAAGGGGTGTCTGACGTTGCATGTCTCTTGTGGAGCTTCTGTTGACGTGTTGTCCCGAGTGTAGAGTCAGGTTAAGTCTCTGACCACTTGCATAGCAAGACTTATCTTCTTAAACCTTATACATAGACTTCTCTCTATTTTCTTTGTGTACTGAACGATATATATACATACATATATAGGATGGGGTCTACCTCTGGATCAAATTGTGGGTCCCATAGCCTCGGAGAAGTGGATAAATAGGCTTCAAGGAAGAATATTTGGATTTCTTCCTGAAGCCATTTGAATATTCCACTTCCCCTACCACCCCATATTTTCATTCTTTTTTTTTACCAATAAGTATATTTTATTACATAATATGGTACAAAAGATTTAAGAGATACATTGTTGATATAAAGATGGCATATACAGTACATGAGGTGTGAGAGATACATGTCTAGTACATGTTGTTACATGTTTGTCACTGATTATAATGCGAAAATCTCATCCAGCTCCTCAGAGCTGGGGCGCGTGCCCAGAATACAGCAGGCATTACCCCTCTGAACAGCAGCGCTGAGTCGCTGGAACAGAAAACTAGCTGCCCTGGGATCCCTAGTTACCCTGTTGAGTCTTTTCCCCAACTAATTGAGGAACTTAAATGCACTCTTTTCCCATGTACTACCTGTACTACTTGTACTACCAGGTCAGTTGCCGTACTAATTCCTTAAGTGGTAGTGACCTGACTACCTGGAGACTGAGCTCCAGGTGGTCGGCTAGATAATTATATGAGTGGGTGCAGTTGGGTGTGAGTTGGTCCTTGACTAGCTTGTGGTACTAGGTCAGATGCAGTGCTCCTTCCTTAAGTGAATGTAACCTGACCTGGCTGGGTTGGGGCATTGGCTTAAGCCTGTTGGAAACTTGGACCTGCCTCGCATGGGCCAGTAGGCCTGCTGCAGTGTTTCTTCTTTCTTATGTTCTTATGTTCATGAGCCAAGGGTCTCTGAGCCTATGGGAACAAACATATAATGATGGGTAAGTTCTCCATATTTTCTCGACTTTTGGGACTCCCTAAAGGTGGCAGCTGCCCCTCCTTCCTCCCTGGTGTATTGGAGATAGGTATCAGCCAAGGTAGATGCACATGTGTAGTCCCACACCACCTGCTTGCCGTCTGTCCAGGCTTGAAGGGTGATACCATCTGGACGCTTTTGGCTTCCATCAGATCTGCATAGTTGGGGTGGCTCCCTTACTGTTGGGCATCCAGCTGTTGTGAGGCTCCTCTTGATAATGTTATTAACCTCTTCATGTCTTTCAATCTTTCCCTCGGATGTACGACACGCAAGACCATGGTACCCGAATCGGTCTGCTGATTCACTGCCACTAACACACCTGTGTTCAGCGAGAATAGGGGCGGCAAGTCGAAAAGCAACACCAATGCAGATGGTCTGTGGGTCGAGGTGTGTGCCAAGGCTGGAGTTGGGAACAGCCAACAGAAAGTCTCCTGCATGAGGAGCTCTCACTGCCAGGAGGCAGGCTCTATCCTTCCCTGACACACTCTGAAGCATTGCTGAGAGCTATATTCTCCACTATTGGGCCAACCCAGTGCGACTGTTTGTAGTTGTTGGGGGAGCAGGCTTGGTTTCAGAGCCCGTTAGATTATCCCAGATCCTGGCTCCGTCGACGAACTTTTGTTCATGGATTCCAATCTTGTCCCTAAGATATTCAGGGAGAATCGCTGCTACAAGCCCTATATATATATATATATATATATATATATATATATATATATATATATATATATATATATATATATATATCAATAACAACACTGCGACTAGCCAAGGAGTCGAACCCATGCTGCTTTGGCCCGCCTCATGGTGAGCGAAAACTCATGACGCTCTAGTCCACGGGACCACACAATCCTCAAAAATGACGCACCCAGCCAAGCTAGGTGTTGTACCCATCATCCGAGGACATACGGTGGTGTATATGCCTCTGAGCTCATAGGCATCCACACCACCGTATGTATATATATTAGGGAATGGGATACCTGAAAGATGTGTTCGAGATCAACGTTCCACGGTCCTGTCCCAGACCAGGCCTCCTGATAGCTCAAGGCTTGAGCAACCAGGCTGTTACTGCTAGCCTCACACATTCCAACTTACGAACCACAGCCCAGCTGATCAGTAACGTGGGTGCTCCGTCCACCGCCAACGGTGTCCGGTTTTGATACCCAGTCTAGGGCAAGTCTTACACCTGCAGCTCGTGTTGCCTTAGCAGTAAATATGTGCTTGGGTGTTAGTGTGCTGCTGTGAGGCACACCACTGTGTAGCAGGTGACGAGCAGGATGTGCCCTTGCAACCCTCATCAATGATAGATCAACCATCAGTCAAATTATCCTCTAAATCAGAGATCACGGCGGAGGAAACCGCTAATAAACCATACCCCCGCGGACAGTCGGAACCAGGAGCGGAGACTCAACCCCTACTGCCACAAATAGGTGAGTACTAATCTGAGGGAACACTGGAGAGACTTACACTTACGCTGAATATTGAAGACAGAGTAAAACAACTTAAGTTGAATCAAGTTTATAAAATTGCTCACAAACAGTGTCCAGAATATCTTTCTGCCAATTTTGTCCAGGCTGGGAACCAAAGCAGTCATAGTACTAGGGTAGTACCCACAGTCAGTGGCCAGGCTTCAAACACATTTTATTGTACAGCAATAAAGAATGGAACAGACTGCCTGCACATGTCAAAGCCAGTCATAGCATCAGCCAGTTCAAGAAGAGAGCCAAAAGGTACCTAATGAATGTAGCGACAGAAAGGGAGGAGAATGATTTTTTATTTTTTTAGGTAACACACATGTAATGTAAATAACTCTTTTTACCTTATTCCTAGTATACATATATCCTTTATAATATAATAACATATATCTCCTACAATGTATAATATTAAGGTACTAAAAGGACCCCAATGTAAATAAGTCACTCTGTCTGACTTTTTTGGGTTATCCTGGGTTCTGTACACATATGCTGCTATGTATGATAATCTATGTATTTGTGTATACCTGAATAAACTTACTTAACAACATTGTAATGGCTGGCCAGCAGTGTTCAGCGACTCACACTGAATGAACAACAATTACTGCTATAGCAACTTAAAAAATCAAATGTGGTGAAGGGGTTTTAATCCAAGGCATTGCAGCAATTCTTCCTTTCCTTTTATAGACCCTCATAACCTCAATTTCTCAGAGATTGTACAACCCCTACTGGTTTTGCACTTTCCCGTGAATATAAGAACAATTTCACAAACTGTAAACAATTTATCTCTCTCTCTCTCTCTCTCTCTCTCTATATATATATATATATATATATATATATATATATAAAATTATATATATATATATATATATATATATATATATATATATCGTGCCAACTAGGTAAAACTGTTCAATTAACAAGAACTTATTTAAAATTAAGTCCTTTCTAAAAATTTCTCTTATACCTGGAGTTTACCTGGAGAGAGTTCCAGGGGTCAATGCCCCTGCGGCCCGGTCTGTGACCAGGCCTCTATACGTTTAAAGATATATTTTTTTTTCATTTACGTTAATGTAAAAATTAATAATTTTGTACGAAGAGAACCTTAGAAAACTTACCTAACCTTATTATAACAAGCGCAATTTAATTTAGCCTAATCCAACTAAATATATTTTAGATAAGTTTACAATAATTTAATAATAAACAAGCACAATGATATATTTTTTTTTCGTTAGGATCAGAATGTTTTTTTCTGAAATTATTGCATACACATTGGCCGTCTCCCACCAAGGCAGGGTGGCCCGAAAAAGAAAAACTTTCATCATTCACTCCATCACTGTCTTGCCAGAGGGGTGCTTACACTACAGTTATAAAACTGCAACATTAACACCCCTCCTTCAGAGTACAGACACTGTACTTCCCATCTCCAGGACTCAAGTCCGGCCTGCCGGTTTCCCTGAATCCCTTCATAAATGTTACTTTGCTTCCACTCCAACAGCACATAAAGTCCCAAAAACCATTTATCTCCATTCGTTCCTCACACGCTCACACATGCTTGCTGGAAGTCCAAGCCCCTCGCACACAAACCCTAAAACATTTCCTAGGCCGACCTCTACCCCGCCTTCCCTCCACTACAGATTTATACACTCTCGAAGTCATTCTATTCCTTCCTCTCTGCATGTCCGAACCACCTCAACAACCCTTCCTCAGCTCCCCTGGATAATAGTTTTGGTAATCCCGCACCTCCTCCTAATTTCCAAACTACGAATTCTCTGCATTATATTCACACCACACATTGCTCTCAGACATGACATCTCCACTGCCTCCAGCCTTCTCCTTGTTGCAACATTCACCACCCATGTTTCACACCCATATAAAAGCATTGGTATAACTATATTCTCATACATTCCCCTCTTTTCTTCCATGGACAAAGTTCTTTGTCTCCACAAACTCCTAAGTGCACCACTCACCTTTTTCCCCTCACCAGTTCTATGATTCACTTCATCTTTCATAGACCCATCTGCTGACACGTCCACTCCTAAATATCTGAGTACATTCACCTCCTCCATACTCTCTCCCTCCAATCTGATATCCAATCTATTGTCACCTATTTTTTTATCCTCCTCACCTTACTCTTTCCTATGTTCACTTTTAATTTTATTTTTTTACATACCCTACCAAACTCATCAACCAACCTCTGTAACTTCTCTTTGGAATTTCCCAAAAGCACAGTGTCATCAGCAATGAGCAACTGTGACAACTCCCACTTTGTGTTAGATTCTTTATCTTTTAACCCCACACCTCTTGCCAACACCCGAGCATTCACTTCTCTTACAACTCCATCTATAAATATATTGAACAACCACGGTGACATCACACATCCTTGTCTAAGGCCTACTTTTACTGGAAAATAATCTCCCTCTCTCCTACATACTCTAGCCTGAGCCTCACTATCCTCGTAAAAACTCTTCACTGATTTCAGTAACCTACCTCCTATTCCATACATTTGCAACATCTGCCACACTGCTCCTCTATCCACCCTGTCATATGCCTTTTCCAAATATATAAATGCCACAAAAACCTCCTTACCCTTATCTAAATACTGTTCACTTATATGTTTCACTGTAAACACTTGATCTACACCCCCTACTCTTCCTAAAACCTCCGTGTTCATCTGCTATCCTACTCTCCATCTTACTTCTAATTCTTTCAATAATAACTCTACCATACACTTTACCAAATTTGTTGATAACATCTCACCCACTCTCTCATTTGCTCTCTTTTTACATTGCTTCACCACTCTCTTAACCTCTTTTTTCTCTCCATATACTCCTCCCTCCTTGCATCATCTCTACTTTGTAAAAACCTCTCATATGCTAACTTTTTCTCCCTTACTACTCTCTTTACATCATTCCACCAATCGCTCTTCTTCCCTCCTGCACCCACTTTCCTGTAACCACAAACTTCTGCTGAACACTCTAACACTGCATTCTTAAACCTACCCCATACATCTTTGGCCCCATTGCCTGTACTCTCACTAGCCCATCTATCCTCCAATAGTTGTTTATATCTTACCCTAACTGCCTCCTCCTTTAGTTTGTAAACCTTCACCTCTCTCTTACTTGTTGCTTCTATTTTCCTTGTATCCCATCTACCTTTTACTCTCACTGTAACTACAACTAAAAAGTGATCTGATATATTTGTGGCCCCTCCATAAACATGTACATCCTGAAGTCTACTCAACAGTCTTATCTATCAATACATAGTCCAACAAACTACTGTAATTATGCCCTACATCATATCTTGTATACTTATTTATCCTCTTTTTCTTAAAATATGTATTGCCTATAACCAAACCCCTTTCTTTACAAAGTTCAATCAAAGGGCCGCCATTATCATTTACTCCTGGCACCCCAAACTTACCTACTACACCCTCTCTAAATGTTTCTCCTACTTTAGTATTTAGGTCCCCTACCACATTTACTCTCTCACTTGGTTCAAAAGTTCCTACACACTCACTTTACATCTCCTAAAATCTCTCTCTCTCCTCTACACTCTCTCTTCTCCGGGTGCATACAAACTTATTATGACCCACTTTTTACATCGAACCCTTATTTTATTCCACATAATCCTTTAATTTATACATTTATATTCCCTCTTCTCCTTCCATAACCGATCCTTCAACATTATCGCTACCCCATCCTTAGCTCTAACTCTCTCAGATACACCTGACTTAATCCTATTTATTTCTCCCCACTGAAATTCACCTACCCCCTTCAGCTTTGTTTCACTTAAAGGAAGGACATCCAACTTCTTTTCATTCATAACATTAGCAACTATCTCTTTCTTATCATCCGCACTACATCCACGCACATTCAAGCATCCCAGTTTTATAAAGATTTTCTTCTTCTCTTTTTTAGTATTTTCTATAGGAGAATGGGTTACTAGACTATTGCTTCTGACATTTTAGTCGCCTCATACAATACGCATGGCTTACGGAGGAAAGATTCTTTTCCACTTCCCCATGGAGAATAGAGGAAATAAAGAACAAGAACTATTAAGAAAACGAAGAAAAACCTAGATGTGTGTATGTATATATATGCATGTCCATGCCTGTGTAGTGTGACCTAAGTTTAAGTAGAAGTAGCAAGACACGTGCACGCTCAACCTGAGCGTGCAGGTTGAGCGTGCTGGTTGAGCGTGCTGGTTGAGCGTGCTGGTTGAGCGTGCTGGTTGAGCGTGCTGGTTGAGCGTGCTGGTTGAGCGTGCTGGTTGAGCGTGCTGGTTGAGCGTGCAGGTTGAGCGTGCTGGTTGAGCGTGCTGGTTGAGCGTGCTGGTTGAGCGTGCAGGTTGAGCGTGCTGGTTGAGCGTGCTGGTTGAGCGTGCTGGTTGAGCGTGCTGGTTGAGCGTGCTGGTTGAGCGTGCAGGTTGAGCGTGCAGGTTGAGCGTGCTGGTTGAGCGTGCAGGTTGAGCGTGCTGGTTGAGCGTGCTGGTTGAGCGTGCTGGTTGAGCGTGCAGGTTGAGCGTGCTGGTTGAGCGTGCTGGTTGAGCGTGCAGGTTGAGCGTGCAGGTTGAGCGTGCTGGTTGAGCGTGCTGGTTGAGCGTGCTGGTTGAGCGTGCAGGTTGAGCGTGCAGGTTGAGCGTGCAGGTTGAGCGTGCTGGTTGAGCGTGCTGGTTGAGCGTGCTGGTTGAGCGTGCAGGTTGAGCGTGCTGGTTGAGCGTGCTGGTTGAGCGTGCTGGTTGAGCGTGCAGGTTGAGCGTGCAGGTTGAGCGTGCTGGTTGAGCGTGCTGGTTGAGCGTGCTGGTTGAGCGTGCAGGTTGAGCGTGCAGGTTGAGCGTGCTGGTTGAGCGTGCTGGTTGAGCGTGCAGGTTGAGCGTGCTGGTTGAGCGTGCTGGTTGAGCGTGCTGGTTGAGCGTGCTGGTTGAGCGTGCAGGTTGAGCGTGTAAGTTGAGCGTGCAGGTTGAGCGTGCTGGTTGAGCGAGCTGGTTGAGTGTGCAGGATGAGGGTGCTGGTTGAGGGTGCTAGTTGAGCGTGCTAGTTGAGCGTGCAGGTTGAGCGTGCTAGTTGAGCGTGCAGGTTGAGCGTGCTGGTTGAGCGAGCTGGTTGAGTGTGCAGGATGAGGGTGCTGGTTGAGCGTGCAGGATGAGGGTGCTGGTTGAGCGTGCAGGTTGAGCGTGCAGGTTGAGCGTGTAAGTTGAGCGTGCAGGTTGAGCGAGCTGGTTGAGTGTGCAGGATGAGGGTGCTGGTTGAGGGTGCTAGTTGAGCGTGCTAGTTGAGCGTGCAGGTTGAGCGTGCTAGTTGAGCGTGCAGGTTGAGCGTGCTGGTTGAGCGAGCTGGTTGAGCGAGCTGGTTGAGTGTGCAGGATGAGGGTGCTGGTTGAGTGTGCAGGATGAGGGTGCTGGTTGAGCGTGCAGGTTGAGCGTGCAGGTTGAGCGTGCAGGTTGAGCGCTGGTTGAGCGAGCTGGTTGAGTGTGCAGGATGAGGGTGCTGGTTGAGGTGCTAGTTGAGCGTGCTAGTTGAGCGTGCAGGTTGAGCGTGCTAGTTGAGCGTGCAGGTTGAGCGTGAAGGTTGAGCATGCTGGTTGAGGTGCTAGTTGAGCGTGCAAGTTGAGCGTGCAGGTTGAGCGTGCTAGTTGAGCGTGCAGGTTGAGCGTGAAGGTTGAGCATGCTGGTTGAGGGTGCTAGTTGAGCGTGCTAGTTGAGCGTGCAGGTTAAGCGTGCTAGTTGAGCGTGCAGGTTGAGCGTGAAGGTTGAGCATGCTGGTTGAGGGTGCTAGTTGAGCGTGCAAGTTGAGCGTGCTAGTTGAGCGTGCAGGTTGATCGTGCAGGTTGAGCGTGCAGGTTGAGTGTGCAGGTTGAGCGTGCAGGTTGAGCGTGCAGGTTGAGCGTGCTAGTTGAGCGTGCAAGTTGAGCGTGCTAGTTGAGCGTGCAGGTTGAGCGTGCTGGTTGAGCGAGCTGGTTGAGTGTGCAGGTTGAGTGTGCAGGTTGAGCGTGCAGGTTGAGCGTGCTGCTTGAGCGTGCAGGTTGAGCGTGCTGGTTGAGCGTGCAGGTTGAGCGTGCAGGTTGAGCGTGCAGGTTGAGCGTGCTAGTTGAGCGTGCAGGTTGAGCGTGCTAGTTGAGCTGCAGGTTGAGCGTGCAGGTTGAGCGTGCTAGTTGAGCGTGCAGGTTGAGCGTGCTGGTTGAGCGTGCTGGTTGAGCGTGCAGGTTGAGCGTGCTAGTTGAGCGTGCAGGTTGAGCGTGCTGGTTGAACGTGCAGGTTGAGAGTGCTGGTTGAACGTGCAGGTTGAGCGTGCAGGTTGAGCGTTCTGGTTGAGCGTGCTAGTTGAGCGTGCAGGTTGAGCGTGCAGGTTGAGTGTGCAGGTTGAGCGTGCTAGTTGAGCGTGCAGGTTGAGCATGCTAGTTGAGCGTGCAGGTTGAGAGAGCTGGTTGAACGTGCAGGTTGAGCGTGCAGGTTGAGCGTTCTGGTTGAGCGTGCTAGTTGAGCGTGCAGGTTGAGCGTGCTAGTTGAGCGTGCAGGTTGGAGAGCTGGTTGAACGTGCAGGTTGAGCGTTCTGGTTGAGCGTGCTAGTTGAGCGTGCAGGTTGAGCGTTCTGGTTGAGCGTGCTACTTGAGCGTGCAGGTTGAGCGTGCTAGTTGAGCATGCAGGTTGAGCGTGCTGGTTGAGCGTTCTGGTTGAGCGTGCTACTTGAGCGTGCAGGTTGAGCGTGCTAGTTGAGCGTGCTAGTTGAGCGTGCAGGTTGAGCGTTCTGGTTGAGCGTGCTAGTTGAGCGTGCAGGTTGAGCTGCAGGTTGAGTGTACAGGTTGAGCGTGCTAGTTGAGCGTGCAGGTTGAGCATGCTAGTTGAGCGTGCAGGTTGAGAGAGCTGGTTGAACGTGCAGGTTGAGCGTGCAGGTTGAGCGTTCTGGTTGAGCGTGCTAGTTGAGCGTGCAGGTTGAGCGTGCTAGTTGAGCGTGCAGGTTGAGAGAGCTGGTTGAACGTGCAGGTTGAGCGTTCTGGTTGAGCGTGCTAGTTGAGCGTGCAGGTTGAGCGTTCTGGTTGAGCGTGCTACTTGAGCGTGCAGGTTGAGCGTGCTAGTTGAGCATGCAGGTTGAGCGTGCTGGTTGAGCGTTCTGGTTGAGCGTGCTACTTGAGCGTGCAGGTTGAGCGTGCTAGTTGAGCGTGCAGGTTGAGCGTGCTGGTTGGCGTTCTGGTTGGCGTGCTACTTGAGCGTGCAGGTTGAGCGTGCTAGTTGAGCGTGCTAGTTGAGCATGCAGGTTGAGCGTGCTGGTTGAGCGTTCTGGTTGAGCGTGCTACTTGAGCGTGCAGGTTGAGCGTGCTGGTTGAGCGTGCTACTTGAGCGTGCAGGTTGAGCGTGCTAGTTGAGCATGCAGGTTGAGCGTGCTAGGTGAGCGTGCAGGTTGAGCGTGCTGGTTGAACGTGCAGGTTGAGCGTGCTAGTTGAGCATGCAGGTTGAGCGTGCAGGTTGAACGTGCAGGTTGAGCGTGCTGGTTGAGCGTGCTAGGTGAGCGTGCAGGTTGAGCGTGCTAGGTGAGCGTGCAGGTTGAGCGTGCTGGTTGAACGTGCAGGTTGAGCGTGCTAGTTGAGCATGCAGGTTGAGCGTGCTAGGTGAGCGTGCAGGTTGAGCGTGCTGGTTGAACTTGCTGGTTGAGCGTGCAGGTTGAGCGTGCAGGTTGAGCGTGCAGGTTGAACTTGCTGGTTGAGCGTGCTGGTTGAGCGTGCAGGTTGAACGTGCAGGTTGAACGTGCAGGTTGAGCGTGCAGGTTGAGCGTGCTTGTTTATTTGAGGATATTGATCAGTGTCCAGTAACTATAGATTGCTTCTTCTCATATTATTATAATTATTACAGTCATAACTAAGGGCTAAACCCACAAGTCATACAGAGCCTTTTTTTTTCATAGGCTTTAAACTTTGGAAGGTAGTGAGTGTTTCTTGTATTGAGGAAGGTTTGACTTGTGTGTCTTGTATTGAGGAAGGTTTGATTTGTGTGGCTTGTATTGAGGAAGGTTTGACTTGTGTGTCTTGTATTGAGGAAGGTTTGACTTGTGTGGCTTGTATTGAGGAAGGTTTGATTGTGTGGCTTGTATTGAGGAAGGTTTGACTTGTGTGCTTGTATTGAGGAAGGTTTGACTTGTGTGTCTTGTATTGAGGAAGGTTTGACTTGTGTGCTTGTATTGAGGAAGGTTTGACTTGTGTGTCTTGTATTGAGGAAGGTTTGACTTGTGTGTCTTGTATTGAGGAAGGTTTGACTTGTGTGGCTTGTATTGAGGAAGGTTTGACTTGTGTGCTTGTATTGAGGAAGGTTTGACTTGTGTGTCTTGTATTGAGGAAGGTTTGACTTGTGTGGCTTGTATTGAGGAAGGTTTGACTTGTGTGGCTTGTATTGAGGAAGGTTTGACTTGTGTGTCTTGTATTGAGGAAGGTTTGACTTGTGTGTCTTGTATTGAGGAAGGTTTGACTTGTGTCTTGTATTGAGGAAGGTTTGACTGTGTGGCTTGTATTGAGGAAGGTTTGACTGTGTGGCTTGTATTGAGGAAGGTTTGACTTGTGTCTTGTATTGAGGAAGGTTTGACTTGTGTGGCTTGTATTGAGGAAGGTTTGACTTGTGTGCTTGTATTGAGGAAGGTTTGACTTGTGTGCTTGTATTGAGGAAGGTTTGACTTTGTGTGGCTTGTATTGAGGAAGGTTTGACTTGTGTGGCTTGTATTGAGGAAGGTTTGACTTGTGTGTCTTGTATTGAGGAAGGTTTGACTTGTGTGTCTTGTATTGAGGAAGGTTTGACTTGTGTGGCTTGTATTGAGGAAGGTTTGACTTGTGTGGCTTGTATTGAGGAAGGTTTGACTTGTGTGGCTTGTATTGAGGAAGGTTTGATTGTGTGGCTTGTATTGAGGAAGGTTTGACTTGTGTGCTTGTATTGAGGAAGGTTTGACTTGTGTGCTTGTATTGAGGAAGGTTTGACTTGTGTGGCTTGTATTGAGGAAGGTTTGACTTGTGTGGCTTGTATTGAGGAAGGTTTGACTTGTGTGGCTTGTATTGAGGAAGGTTTGACTTGTGTGGCTTGTATTGAGGAAGGTTTGACTTGTGTGTCTTGTGTAAGCGCTAACTTAGTCATTTTTTTAAAATTGGGATATTAAATTCCTTGCCATAACTTGTCAATGCATTTTGTGATTGGCTTAAGTTTTCAATGGTATTATTTAACTACGTGAGATACAGGAGGCTGGGCTTATAGGCTACCTGGATACCTTCTCTTAGATTGTGCAGCCACTGAAACTCATTAGTTATCACATTCGTAGGGAAGATCTAAACCCGTATGAGCCATACGGTGGATGGGAAATAATTAACTTTGTTATTGCAGCGTAAGGAAGCTTGTGTAAGGATGAAATCGCTAAGTTCTTGTACTGACGATGTTATAGTCATCAGTATTCAGGGTGGTGTTGGTTGTCAAGACATCCTCTGTGTGTTGATCACTGCTAATCATTCACTCATTCTTTGACTGTTCCTTGAGAATGTGCTTGATAGATCCGAATGCGCAAGGAATTTTAATTGCCTTTCACTGCAGTTACTGTACAGTAATATGTCGCTTGTTTATTGTGACTGTATGGTGTGTTCTTGTTACCTAGTTAGTTATCAGCAGTCAAGGCACTTGTCGATAGACACTTGGCCTGTGTGTGTGTGTGTGTGTGTGTATATATATATATATATATGTATATGTATATATATATGTATGTATTATATATATATATATATATATATGTATGTATGTATATATATGTACTGCTAAGTTTGTATGTGACCGCTAAGATTTGTTTTCCTGGACCGCTTTGATCAGCATCTCTGACTTTTGACCTCCTGGGCCTTATTTCTGTACTTGAAACTGCCGAGTTTAGCTCCAGTCCCTGGACCCATTATGTACCTCTCTAATCTTTTGACTACCACCCACAGGATGGGTATGGGTGCATAATTAACTAACTAGCTCCACCACCGCCTCATCAAAGTCACTCCACTCTCAACCATGCTGAGACTAGGGAAATAATTCCTAAGATCCCCCAGTGGCTCGTCTACATTTCACCTTCCACCTGTGACCCCTTGATCCTGATCCTCTTGATTTAAACATTTTGTTCTTATTAGCTCTATCAATTCCTCCTAAGATTTTATGCTTACTAGTCATGTCTTTCTCTCCTCTAAGACTGTCATAGTCACTTCATTCGTTATTATTAATCAATTTAAGAGCTAAACCAAGAAAGATCACACAACTCATACTCTTAGAAAGCATTCCTTTTAGTTCTGGTACTAGCCTTTTTTCATTATTATTATTATTATTATTATTATTATTATTATTATTATGGGGAGCGCTAAAACCGTAGGGATTATAGTGTCAGAAGAGGGGGCTGGAAGGTATTCGAGCTTAATTCAGGGAACTGGAGTACAGATCCAATTCCGTAGATCAAGAGCCCCTCACCAGCATCAAGGAACCTCCCTTGAGGGGGTAGCCTTGTTTCAAACTTTTGGACTCTTGCGAGTTTTTTCAAGCTCTTGACCCAGTGTGGGCTCTATGTTGGAGCCGCGTCCACGATGATTGACCTGACATATGTCGTATATAAGATTATAATGTTTCTTTATTCAAGTTCCTGAATGTTATTCTAAGGTTTGCACACCTTACATACGTCACTGATGCTATACGGTTTGTGTATATTTCGCTGATATTCTTACATTCACCCCAGGTCCTATATACTAATAGTTTTAGCTTTTTCTCCGCCTATATTGTACTCTGTTTTCGGTCTCCTCTCACCTCCAGCTTGCATTTGTTCAGTTTGAATTCGAGAACCCACTTGCTTGACCACATCTCTAGTCTGTTGAGGTCTCTCTGGAGGTTATTACTGCTCTCTCCTGTCCTTATCCTCCCTATTAACTTAACACATGGCACTCAGTCCGTCTTCGTAATGATCCCCGAGGAACCCCACTCGCTACTCTCTTCTATTCCGGAGTCCCATCCTTTTCTGTTGCTCTGCCTTCTTGCATTCAGGTACTCCTGACCCACTGGAGTCAGGGAGTACCTTGCCTGTTCCTCTAATTTCTAGACTAATCTCTGGAGTGGTAAGGTGTCAAATGGTTTCTTGCAGTTCAAGATGATGCAATCCGCCTGTCTCGTCTTTCGTGCGTGCGTGCGTGCGTGCGTGCGTGCGTGCGTGCGTGCGTGCGTGCGCGAGTGTGTGTGTACTTTGACTGACAGCTGTATCTGTTTTAGTATTGGTCAGTAAAGCTATTATTATAAATTAGACACATATGCAACACTTGGGTATCTTTATTGAGGAAACGTTTCGCCACACAGTGGCTTCATCAGTCCAATACAAAGTAGAAAGGTGTAAGGAGAGGAGGAGTTTGAGGTAATCAGTCCCTCGGCCTGGAGTCGATGTGTTCAGTCCATCAATCTGGTAGAAAGTACAGCACAAGTTGTTGTTGTATGTTCGCCGGTACATCCGGCCCGGGTCTTCTCCAAATGGTGACCCGGCATGCAGCATAAGGCCGTAGAGGTGGCTTATATGCTGTAGTCAGGTGAGGTGAAGCAGCAGGAGGCGGGGTCATAGTGGTACCATCCACTAGTCGAAGTAGGTCTTCGTCCAAAGGTTGGACAAGTGTTGAAGAATTCGTTTGTATCAAGATCCCAAGATGTTGCTGTGTCAGACAGGATGTAGATGAATGGTTCAGAGAACCGACAAGTTATAAATTAGACACATATGCAACACTTGAGTATCTTTATTGAGGAAACGTTTCGCCACACAGTGGCTTCATATAAGCCACCTCTACGGCTTATGCTGCACTTCCAACAATATTGATGGACTGAACACATCGACTCCAGGCCGAGGGACTGATTACCTCAAACTCCTCCTCTCCTTACACCTTTCTACTTTGTATTGGACTGATGAAGCCACTGTGTGGCGAAACGTTTCCTCAATAAAGATACTCAAGTGTTGCATATGTGTCTAATTTATAACTTGTCGGTTCTCTGAACCATTCATCTACAAAGCTATTATTATTATTATTATTATCATGGGGATCACTAAACCTGCAGGGATTATACAGCGCCTGTAAGGGAAGGGGGGAGAAGGCATTCAGGCTTAATTCAGGGAATTGGAGCATAAATCCGAACTGAAGGCCCAAGGACTGCTGGTACCTTCACGTTCCAGCGTCTCATTGTGGCGATCCAGAAAAGCCAGAGGAGATTTATAATCTGTTTTATGATGGTAATGTACTGCATACAAACTTGTACTAATATTATTTAAAACACTATGAAAACGGGTAGTAGGTAAAGAGAACGCAGACGGCCTCAGCGAGAGAATTCTTTTCAAGAAAACTTTTTATTTTCTTCTCCGAGGCTGTGGTTCCCTAGCATCACAAGAGCTAGTTAGTACTTAGTGACACACAACCCACATTTCAAATAAAGAGAACACGTTAGACGAAGCTTTGGTCTCTCCTGGACCATCAAGCAGAGAAGGAAGGACCGAATCGTAGTTCAACTGCGTCTTCAAGATATGAGTTATCTGTAATTTTTTCCAGCCACAGTATTGTGACTCCTCTTCGTGCTACAGACACACACACACACACACACACACACACACACACACACACACACACCCACACACCCACACACAAACTCAATGAGTCAAAGGGTTACACCAGCCACAAGAGCAAAAAACAGAAAGATATAGTGGAGCAGGCTCATAGTTTAAGACGGAGGCGGATAAAGTCAGGGCAGGGAGCAGAAACCCAGTGCGGACACGAAGACGGCCAGACTATCTCGGCCCCTGCAACCACAATGGTGAGTACAAAATTTGGTGAGTATAATAGCGCAGCACACACACACAGCTAAGAGATATGAAGTATATTGAGAAACTAAAGAGATAAATCTGATGACAATAGACAAAAAGAATAAAGGAGACAAGTTAACGACTTACGAAACACTCAGAGGAATTGACAGGATGGACATGGAAGAGCTGGAGAGTTGGACAGTCGGGCCTGCACTAGTGGTCTCTCAACGAGTGGCAGCTTTCATTAGGGGATGTCATCGCGGAGTTTTTGCTTCGTAGGAGTGACTCCTGTGATAATTTGCTAACCTCAGTTTTTACGTGTATATAATAAGTATCTTTCCACCTGCGTTCTAGGGAGTCAGGTTTAGGAACTCAAAAGCCCAGTAATTGAGGTGGTTTATGCGTTATGTGTGCCGGAAGGTTCTCTGACATTTCTAGGTCAGCAATTTCACCTGCCTTGAAAGGTGCAGTTAGTGTGCAGCAATATTCCAGCCTAGATAGAACAAGCTACCTGAAAAGTGTCAACATGGGCTTGGCATCCCTGGTTTTGAAGGTTGTCATTATCCATCCTATCATTTTTCTAGCAGATGCGATTGCTACGGTGTTATGGTCCTTGAAGGTGAGATCCTCTGACATGATCACTCCCAGGTCTTTGACATTAGTTTTTCGCTCTATTGAGTGGTTGGAATTTGTTTTGTACTCCGATGAGATTTTAATTTCTTCACGTTTTCCATATCTGAGTAATTGAAATTTCTCATCATTGAACTTCATATTGTTTTCTGCAGCCCATTTAAAGATTTGGTTTATGTCTGCTTGGAGTCTTGCAGTGTCTTCAACGGTGGACACTGTCATGCAGATTCGGGTGTCATCTGCAAAGGAAGACACGGCACTGTGGCTTATATCCTTGTCTATGTCCGATATTAGGATGAGGAACAGGATGGGAGCGAGTACTGTGCCTTGTGGAACAGAGCTTTTCACATTAGCCGCCTCAGACTTTACTCTGTTGACTACTACTCTTTGTGTTCTACTTGTTAGGAAATTATAGATCCATCTACCAACTTTTCCTGTTATTCCTTTATCACGCATTTTGTGTGCTATTACACCATGGTCACACTTGTCAAAGGCTTTTGCAAAGTCTGTGTATATAACATCTGCATTATGTTTGTCTTCTAGAGCATCCAGAACCTTGTCGTAGTGGTCCAGTAGTTGGGACAGACAGGAGCGACCTGCTCTAAACCCATGCTGCCCTGGGTTGTGTAATTGATGGGTATCTAGATGAGTGACGATCTTGCTTCTTAGAACCCTTTCAAAGATTTTTATGATATAGGACGTTAGTGCTATTGGTCTGTAGTTCTTTGCTATTGCTTTACTGCCCCCTTTGTGGAGTGGGGCTATGTCTGTTGTTTTTAGTAACTGTGGGATGACCCCAGTGTCCATGTTCCCTCTCCATAGGATATTAAAAGCACGTTCTTGATGGACACGGAGTTCCATGAGTCTGGGCCTGGAGCTGAGTGCATGAGCATGTCATTTGGCGTCAGGGTAATGTCAGATAGGCATGCGTCTGCCAAGTTCTGTGGAACTCTCATAAAAAAATTCATTTAGGTCTTCGACTTTCAGTCTGGTTAGCGGCTCACTAAAAACTGAGTCATACTGGAACTTTAGTAACTCACCCATTTCCTTGCTGTCATCTGTGTAGGACCCATCCCGTTTAAGTAGGGGCCCAATACTGGATGTTGTTCTCGACTTTGATTTGGCATAAGAAAAGAAATACTTTGGGTTTCCTTCAATTTCATTTATGGCTTTTAGTTCTTCCCGCATTTCTTGATTACTGTAAGATTCCTTTAGTTTTAATTCGATGTTTGCTATTTCTCTGACCAGTGTCTATCTACGTATTTCAGATATATTGGCCTCTTGTAGCCGCTCCGTTATTCTTTGCCTTCGCCTGTATAGGGAGCGCCTCTCTCTTTCTAGTTTACATCTTCTCCTTCTTTTCCTTAAGAGAATTTGCCTTGAGCAAGCCTCAAGTGCCACAGAGTTAATTTGTTCTAGACATAGGTTAGGATCCGTGATGCTTAGGCTATCTTCCCAGTTTATATAATTTAGGACTTGGTTTACTTGGTCCCACCTTATGTTTTTGTTATTGAAGTTGAATTTGGAGAAGGCTTCCTCGCGGCTGATCACATTTTGTCGATCTGGGGCCCCCCGCATGCATGTCTGGACCTCTATTATGTTGTGATCTGAGTATATTGTTTTTGATATGATGACATTTCGTATCAGATCATCATTAATCTGATCATCAAGATGAGGTCCAGCGTATTCTCTAATCTTGTAGGTTCTACTATTTGTTGGTTTAAGGTGAATTTGGTGCAGAGATTTAAAAGTTCATGTGTGTGCGAGTTTTCATCTATACACATTTTTAAAAATGTTAAGACTCGCATGATTTGATGGATCTCTTATCAAGCGCCTCTGTAGAGTGCTATTTTTCGTAAATACGTTTGAAAAAAGTGCATGAAAAAAATGAATATCACCTATTATGAAGGCATTTCCATGCGATATTCAATTCTGGATGGCTTGTTCTTTCGCATATATGAAAAATTGCACTATATAGGAGCTTTATAAGAGAGATGACTCATTTTTTTTACGGAATGGACAGGTAAGCCAGTGATAGGCCTCGGTCATGTGGCGGAAACCTCCAGTTAACAAGTCATACGACTGACCCGAGTCAGCATACACTTGTCCTGTTTCTTGACGAATAAAATACCACCACCACCACACGAAGCCAGGAGAAAGTGAACCCAGTAACAGCCAGATAAAGAGGCAGGGTCAGGAGCTGAGACTCGACATCTGAAATCACAAACTACACATAAGTTTATATATATATATATATATATATAATGGAGCTTTCATCTATATACATTGCAATTCAACCGTGTACAAAATATAATTATTGAGCTGGTTATCAATGGTCCTGACTCACCTTGTTCATATTACATGCTGTATATATTCTGTGCCTTGTGAACATTTATTTTAACAGTTAATAGCACATTTTCTCTGAGAAATCATTAAGTTTATTATAATCGTGGCAGTCTATCTGTCGCAAACACTTCAGAAACCCGAACTGTTTGTAAGTTTTCTTGTGTTGGTTTAGGCCTAACATCTGCCTTGGAGATAGGCCTGAATTAGCAGAGCAGCAGACGTGGTAGGGAGGAAGAGGACAATAGATGTAAACGCCATTTAAGTAGCTGTGGAGCACACAATAGCTATATATTGATCACCCACAGCCATCGCTCACACAAAATGGAATATTCACCCCTCTATTTATCTGGCCTTTTTTTTCACAATACACAGATTGTCATCACTATTACAGCACTCTGTTAAGCGATTCAATTAATCTCCTAACGGCAGAGTGGACATAAGACAGCAGTTACTGTTAGAGAAGGCAGTAATTTCAATAAAAGAAAGTCTGAGGCGAGTGTTGCATGACATATTTTGTACTTCGATGTGTTGAAGCGCGGAAGGATACACCAAAACAATGGTGTGCACTCTGCACGCAGGTATTTACGCACGCCTTGTAACATCAAGAAAATATGCTCACGTGGGTAAATGAAATGGTGTGGAGTAATTACATGAAGAGAGAAGCCATTTAAGAGGATGTAGACTTTGCACTAGTTTTTAGCGGAAAGGTACTGTCTGAGAGGGTGGTAGCGCGGCCCAAACATGTCGTCCCCTGATGTGTTGTGAGACGACGGTCAGCTGTGTCGAGCGTGGCACCCCTCTGCTCATCCCTAGCGAGCCTGGCACCTCCTTGCTTATCCGTGGCGAGCCTGGCACCTCCTTGCGTACCCGTGGAGAGCCTGGCACCCTCTTGCTTACCCGTGACGATTGTGGCACCCCTCTAGATCACCCCCCGTGGCACCCCCATAGCTGTGGCCTGTGGCACTCTCTCGATTATCATACTTGAAAAACTGGTATTTTGTGGCACTGAGCCGCTATCCTGCTGGTGTTGTGCCGGACACCGAGCAGCGGCGGCCGTGTAGGTCTCGCTGAAACATGTCTATGTTGCCCTTCACCCCTCCTGTAGTAAAGAGACTGTTGAGCTTCAAGAAGGGGGAAGTGGAGGATAAATGGAGTGAGAAGGCAGTGAAGAGCTTGGTGAAGAAGCTCAAGAAGTCTGGTGGTCTGGACGAACTGGAGACCGCCGTCACCACTGAGGACTGTAACACCCGCTGTATCACCATCCCCAGGTACTCAGATCCATACCCCAACACCCCCAGTAACACCCCCAGGGACTGACACCCTCTTCAACACCCCCAGGACTGACACCCTCTTCAACACCCCCAGGGACTGACACCCTCTTCAACACCCCCAGGGACTGACACCCTCTTCAACACCCCCAGGGACTGACACCCTCTTCAACACCCCCAGGGACTGACACCCTCTTCAACACCCCCAGGGACTGACACCCTCTTCAACACCCCAGGGACAGACACCCTCTTCAACACCCCCAGGGACTGACACCCTCTTCAACACCCCCAGGGACTGACACCCTCTTCACCCCCAGGGACTGACACCCTCTTCAACACCCCAGGGACTGACACCTCTTCAACACTCCCGGCTGTTTCAACACCCCCAGGGACTGACACCCTCTTCAACACCCCCAGGGACTGACACCCTCTTCAACACCCCCAGGGACTGACACCCTCTTCAACACCCCCAGGGACTGACACCCTCTTCAACACCCCCAGGGACTGACACCCTCTTCAACACCCCAGGGACTGACACCCTCTTCAACACCCCCAGGGACTGACACCCTCTTCAACACCCCCAGGGACTGACACCTCTTCAACACCCCCAGGGACTGACCCCTCTTCAACACCCCCAGGTACTGACACCCCTGCCATACACTCCCAGGTACTGACACCCCTGCCATACACTCCCAGGTACTGACACCCCTGCCATACACTCCCAGGTACTGACACCCCTGCCATACACTCCCAGGTACTGACACCCCTGCCATACACTCCCAGGTACTGACACCCCTGCCATACTCCCAGGTACTGACACCCATGCCATACTCCCAGGTACTGACACCCATGCCATACTCCCAGGTACTGACACCCATGCCATACTCCCAGGTACTGACACCCATGCCATACTCCCAGGTACTGACACCCATGCCATACTCCCAGGTACTGACACCCATGCCATACTCCCAGGTACTGACACCCATGCCATACTCCCAGGTACTGACACCCATGCCATACTCCCAGGTACTGATACTCCTTCCACACTCCTCCAGGTAATGATCCCTGGCCACACTTTATGTACTGACACCCCTGTCACACTCCCTCAGGAACTGACTCCCCTGCCAAACTCCCTCAGGTACTGATAGTCCCTTGTCTCACATTCCCAGGTACTGACACTCCTGCCAAACTCCCATGGTACTAACACTCATGCTATGGTCCCCAGATACTGGCACTTCTCTGCCACACTCCTCCAGGAACTGACATTTCATTTCCACAATCCCCCAAGTACTACTGACATTTCCCTGTCACACTCCCCAGGTACTGACACTTCAATGCCCTACTCCCCCCCAGGTACTGACACTTTAATGCCCTACTCCCCCCCCCAGGTACTGACACTTCAGTGCCACACTTCTCCAAGTTCTCACATTCACCTGGCACACTCCCAGGTACTGACACTCTCCTGCCACATTCCCCCAGGTACTGACACTACCCTGCCACATTCCCCCAAGCACTGACACTTCTCTGCCACATACCCAAGTACAGACACTCCCCTCTCACACTCCCCCATGTATTCGCATTTCCCTGCCATACTACCCAGGTACTGACTCCCCAATTCATACTTCAATAGGTACTGACACTTCCCTGCAACACTCCCCAGGTACTCATACTATCCTAACTCGCCTCCCAGGTACTTACACTCCCCTGCCACACTTCCACAGGTACTGACACTCCCTTGCGACACTTCCACAGGTACTGACACTCCCTTGCCACACCCCAGGTACTGACACACTCCTGCCACACCCCCAGGTACTGACATCACTTTGCCAAATTCCCCTGGGTATGGAATCTTCCCTGCCACACTTTTCCAGGTACTAACACTCCCTGCCACACTCCCCCTGATACTAACACTCCTCAGCCACATTTCCCAGGTACACACACTTCCCACCCACACTCGTGTTACTGACACTACCGTGCTACACCCAAGATACTGACACTTCCCTGCCACACCCAAAGTACTGACACTTCCCTGCCACACCCAAAGTACTGACACTTCCCTGCCACACCCAGGTTCTGATACTTCCTTGCCAGACATCCTGCATTCTGACACTTCTCTGCCACACTCCCCGGGTATTGATGCTTCTCTGCCACAGTCCCCAGGTACTGACACTTTCCAGGTACTGACAATTACCTGTCACACTCCCACAGGTACTGACACTTCCCTGCCACACACCCAGGTGCTAACTTCCTTGGTGATCCCCAAGTGCTAACACTTGCCTGGAACTCTCTAGATACTGAAACTGTTCTTGGCACTTCCCAGGTGCTCACTTCCTTTACTCCCTAGGTATTGACACTTCTCAGGCACACTTTCTAAGTACTTACACTATTCTGACATTCCAGATACTGACACTTCATTTGCACTCCAGGGACCAACACTTCCATGACACTCCTGGTATTGACACATTCCTGGCACTCACCAGGTACTGACACTTTCCTGGTACTCTCCAGATATTAGCACTTCCCTGACATTCATTTTTTACTGACACTTCCCTGGCACTCTGGGTATTAACATTCACCATTCACTCTATATAAACACATCTCTGGCACTTCCCTGGCGTTGACACTTCTTGCCACTCATACATTCGGGTTTAGTGCTTATATTCTGAATATAATTCTTCCCTGGCACACTTTCCCTCCCCAAGTACTGGTACTTACCTGGCACTCCCCAGGTAAGTTTATTTAGGCACGATTTACACAGTTTTTGGATTATTATAATTGTCTTACATAGTAACAGGTAGTTTACACATGTCTTCCATAAGGTAATCCCCCCAAACAATAGTGACTTATTTCCATTGGGGTCCTTGTAATACTTTACTTTTAGCAGCATAACTGTTATTTACAGAAGAAATCAATCATGATTATTAACAGTACAAATAAAATACAGTGTGTAAATCAAATACATGACAATGAATTACACTAAGAATAAATACACCAGGAATAGTGTAAATAAAATACATGGTGAATGAATTGCATGAACATTAAAAAGAAGCCATCTGAATATAACAGTTAAAGGAATATTAGATACACAAGAAATTATTTTCCTCCTTTTCTGTAGCTTCATTCACTGGGCACTTTTTAGTAAAGGCCAGTCTCAGCATAAGCTGAGACTGGCCTTGACATTGTTATGCAGCCCGTTCCTGGCCTTGACATGGTCAGGCAGCCTGTTGCTGGCCTTGACATGGTCAGGCAGCCTGTTGCTGGCCTTGACATGGTCAGGCAGCCTGTTGCTAGCCTTGACATGGTCAGGCAGCCTGTTGCTGGCCTTGACATGGTCAGGCAGCCTGTTGCTGGCCTTGACATGGTCAGGCAGCCTGTTGCTGGCCTTGACATGGTCAGGCAGCCTGTTGCTGGCCTTGACATGGTCAGGCAGCCTGTTCCTGGCCTTGACATGGTCAGGCAGCCCATTCCACTTTTTATTATTGCTGTGTATAGGTGTTTAAGGCCTGACTACCTAATGTAGGTGCAACAAAATTGTGTTCACTTTCCCTAATACCATACTGGCTCTCCTAATTTTGACTGAATGTGTAGGAAGATATTCTGGATACTGATTGTCAACAATTTTGCAAACATGATTTAGCTGCAGCTAATTTTCCTTATCTTCCTATCATGTTACTATATACAGTGGTACCTCGTACGATGGTCCCCAAAATGCCTTTTATAAGTTTATTTTTAAATGCTTTTGTAAGTATATTTTGGGGTGTAAAGGACTAGTCTATTTTACATTATTCTTATGGGATAAATTCGTTTGGTAATGGCACTTGAACAGCATTCTCGAACGAAAAAATATCGTAACTCGAGGTACCACTGTATTTGCAGTTGTTGTAATTCATCCTGGCCCACATGCTCTCTTGTAACCAGGTCCAGGATGAGTCTCACTCATATTCTTGGTAATTTGTAGTCTCTTTCAGTTGTGTAGTCTACCTTTCAGATTTGTAGTCTGCCTTTCAGTTTTGTTTTGTTAAAGCAGAGTATCATGAAAAACAAGAATAATCTACATGGCACTGTATAAGAATTATAAGATATTACAAGGTCCCCAATGGAAATAAGTCACTTCATCTGACTTTTTTGGGATATCCCTAGTAATTTACAGTTACTATGTATGATAATTGTACTCGCCTAACTTTGTGTAGCTGTACTTATGAACTCCTGTACCTAAATCCTAACTTTGTGTAGCTGTACTTATGAACTCCTGTACCTAAATAAACTTGCTTACTATGAGCTAGACATATAGTCCAATGAGCCTTATAAGTAAGTAAGTTTATTCAGGTATACACAAATACATTTACATACATTATCATACATAGCAGCATATGTGTAGAGAACCTAGGATAACCCAAAAAAGTCAGAGTGACTTATTTCCATTGTGGCACTGTCTGTAGAGGAACTTTAACTGGCATTTGTGTTCACTATAAATTATGACATTCATCAATCAAAGTGTATTCCTAGATATATCATTGACACTTTCCAGGCATTCCCAGATTCTGGCACTTACCTGGCACTTCCCAGGTTACAACACTTTCCTTGCAGTCCCCTAGGAACTGAAACTTCCCTGGCACTCTCCCACTACTACCACTTCTCTAGTCTTCCACTCCAGGTACTGGCACTCTCCAGTTATTGATACTTTGTCTCATGTGCTGGCACTTTACTGGCAATCCCCACTCAAGTACTAACACCTCTGATACTTCTCAAGATACTGACACTTAGCTGGCACTGATGCTTCCATGTTACCCACTACTAGGCACTGACACTTACCCAGCACCCTCTTCTCAGGTACTTACTCTAGGCTCTTCTCCAGATACTGATACTTCCCTTTTACTCTGTCCCCTCTCAATCTCTGACACCTTCTTGGAAGCCTCTCTGTCACTGACACTTCCCTGGTACTCCCCACTTCAGGCACTAGCATTTTCCTGGCAATCTCCAGGCACTGATACTTCACTGTCACTCTCTCGGTACTAACATGTTTCTGGCACTTCCCAAGGCACAGTACTAAAACTTCCCTTAGGTACTGACATACCATCAGGTACTGACATACCATCAGGTACTGACATACCATCAGGTACTGACATACCATCAGGTACTGACATACCATCAGGTACTGACATACCATCAGGTACTGACATACCATCAGGTACTGACATACCATCAGGTACTGACATACCATCAGGTACTGACATACCATCAGGTACTGACATTCCATCAGGTACTGACATACCATCAGGTACTGACATTCCATCAGGTACTGACATTCCATCAGGTACTGACATTCCATCAGGTACTGACATTCCATCAGGTACTGACATTCCATCAGGTACTGACACTTTCCCCAGATACTGGCATCCCCTCCATCCTTATTTTCATCTTCATATCTAACATGACAGACATAAATCATAGCACCGTATAATTAAGGACACTGCAAATCTCTGCGTGGGTATAAACGAAGTCTTCCAGTGGGTCACAATTATAGAATGTTCATTGAAGAGAAATTTCAGTTACTTTATTCCATTAAAAAAATTGAGGAAATAGAAACAAGAATGGAGTATAAAAGTAAGTCTAATCACTCGATATTAATAATAATGAAGAAAAGAAAAGTGATTTTTTTTGTGTTAACAAGGTTAAGGACTATTAGTAGTCAGTATTGTAGCAGTGACCTGACTCCCATATTGAATTTCTACTAGTATTTAAAATGCATATCCTTCAGTGTAAACTTTTAGGTATTCAAAGGAAAACTTTTAAGTGGCTGTCTGAATTTTTTTTGCTTTTTTCTTCATCCAACTTTTTATTTTCTTGCACTCATAACTTAAGAACCCTTCATCCTATCAGATTCAAATTTTGAATGTTTGTGTATAGTAATGAAAACCAGATTCTGGAAAAAGTTGGCAGGGCACTCAATGACCAAGGTTATTGAACCCATTTCCAGCATCCTGGAATGGCTCATTTAACTTACAAAATTCTCACTGGTATAACTTCAAATTAATATTAAAACAAATACCTCTTAATTCAACAAGGATGAGAGTGAAATTAAGTGAGTAGGTGCAGATTTGACCATTTTGTGTGTAAAAGTATTTGATTCCTGTTTAATCATTGTGATCAAAATATATGCCTCTACCTCTATTGAATGGCTTCAGTATTTAATGGCTGATGCATCTTATGGCCAGGATAGTACCCATTCAGTTTGGTTTGTGTGGGCATATTTAGGAATGCACAAAATATTTTTCCTTTTAGACTTGGAATTGTTGGAATTTTTATCAAATTTGACTATCTTTAAAAACACAAAAATTTCTTAAAGGATTGTAGAAAATTTTAAACTAATACAACTGCAAAAAAAGAAAATTGAAAAATATTAAAAACTCGCATTTTTATAGTGTTTTTAAATTTCCTGAGTTGAATGAACCTTTAATTGAAGATCCTTTTTTTAGTCGGCATCACAATTTTAGGTGTCATAGAATGACTAACTTGTTTTGTTTTTGGTTATAGATTCACATGTATACACAGGTACATGATGGTGGTGATGGTTGTGATATTGGTGGTGATGGTTGTGATATTGGTGGTGATGGTTGTGATATTGGTGGTGATGCAACGTTGTGATATTGGTGGTGATGCAACGTTGTGATATTGGTGGTGATGCAACGTTGTGATATTGGTGGTGATGCAACGTTGTGATATTGGTGGTGATGCAACGTTGTGATATTGGTGGTGATGGTTGTGATATTGGTGGTGATGGTTGTGATATTGGTGGTGATGGTTGTGATATTGGTGGTGATGGTTGTGATATTGGTGGTGATGGTTGTGATATTGGTGGTGATGGTTGTGATATTGGTGGTGATGGTTGTGATATTGGTGGTAGTGATAGTGATGGCAGTGATGATGGTGATATTAGTCATAGTGGTGATACACACACACACACACAGCACGTCTCCGGAGGCACACATCAACCAGATAACTGCGGCAGCATATGGGCGACTGGCAAACCTAAGATTAGCGTTCCGTTACCTTAACAAGGAATCGTTCAAGACACTGTACACCGTGTACGTCAGGCCCATACTAGAATATGCAGCACCAGTCTGGAACCCACACCTGGTCAAGCACGTAAAGAAACTAGAGAAAGTGCAAAGGTTTGCGACAAGGTTAGTTCCACAACTTAGGGGTCTGTCCTATGAAGAAAGGTTGAGGGAAATAGGACTAACAACACTGGAGGAAAGAAGGGTCAGAGGAGACATGATAACGACATACAAAATACTGCGGGGAATTGACAAGGTAGACAGTGACAGGATGTTCCAGAGAGGGAACACAGAAACAAGGGGACACAACTGGAAGCTGAAGACTCAGATGAGTCAAAGGGATGTTAGAAAGCATTTCTTCAGCCACAGAGTAGTCAGGAAGTGGAATAGTCTAGAGAAAGATATAGTGGAGGCAGGAACCATACATAGTTTTAAGACAAGGTATGATAAAGCTCATGGAGCAGGGAGAGCAGAGACCCAGTAGCGAACAGCGAAGAGGCGGGGCCAGGAGCTGAGTCTGGACCCCTGCAACCACAATTAGGTGAGTACACACACACACACACACACATGTACTCACCTGTTTGTGCTCACTTATTTGTGGTTGCAGGGGTCAAGTCACAGCTCCAGGCCCCGTATCTTTATTGGTCACTACTATGCACACACAAATGAATACACACACCCGATGGCATGGTGGCTAGCGCTCTTGCTTCACGCACGGAGGGCCCGGGTTCAATTCCCGGCGGGGCCGAAACATTTTGAAGTGTTTCGTTACACACACACACATACATACATACAACAGGCCTAGTGTCTAATCGACATGTGCCTAGGACAAAATGGTAACTAACTAACATGTATACAAGTATGTGAAGGGTCTAGTGTGTAATAATGTGATAAATGGTTTTGTAATAATGTTAGCTGACCTTTCTTTCAAAGAACACAATAAAGCAAATGTCACAATGGCAGGAAAATAATGAGGACTTTAATTACAAAGGGAAATAATACCAATAGTGACAGTTTTAAATCACCAAACAACACTCTAAGGAAGAGTGTTGTTCGGTGTTGACAGCTCCTTTCAGGGGAAGGAAAGCTATCAGGGCTGGAGCAGATTCAAAGATCATTTGCAGCATGCATAGAGCCAGTAGAGCCAGTAAAGCATTTAAATTACTGGGAACACCTCAGAGTCCTAAATATATTGTATAATATGAACTCACCGAAGCATATGAGAGAGATGTACATGATAATATGTACAGTGAAAAGTACTTCAGGGCCTAGTCCTAAATCTGCACATGGCCATAACATACTGGAGTGAGTGAGAGATATGAGAGAAAGTTCAGAATATACATCAGGAAAAGCATTGGTGCAGTGGGCACAATCATAGAACCTTGTATCAACATATACAGTCCCAGACTTTTTAACATAATAATAATAATCTTTATTTATATAAATACATGATACAACTTACAGACCTAGCTGACATCAGTGACACACTATAGAAAGCCCCTGGTTATGCAGAGCATTTCAGGCAGCTTAGGTTAATTTTGTCCCCAGGACAGGCCTGGTCACAGACTGGGCCGCAGGGGCGTTGACCCCTGAAACCTCTCTAGGTATCTCCAAGATACGACCCACTCCAGTCAACTAACACCCAGGTACCTACTTACTGCTAGGTGAACAGGGATAGTAGGTGTCTTAAGGACACAAGCCCAGTGTTTCCACCCATACTGGGGATCGAACCATGGACCTCAGTGTGTGAGCTGAGTGTATATGTACTTACAACCAAGCTACAAGGCACATCTTGCCAAAGGATATCAGAAACACTGCTGGAACAAGTGTAAAGTCTTTAAGAGAAAACTAGACAATTTCCTCCACTAAGTACCAGATCAACCAGGCTGTGATGGATATGTAGTCTGCCAGTAGCAACAGCTTTGTTGATTAGGCAAACACCAGGCAAACTTGGCCTAGGGTCAATCTTTGAGACTAGGAAAACTCTCAAAACCCATTATAGGTACATAAAGGTACATACATAAATGTTGCACACATTCACAGACATACAAAAATACATAAACATATAAGAAAGAAGGAGCACTGCAGCAGGCTCATTCTAGGAAGGTCCAAGTTACCCACCGGCCTAAGCCACTGGCCCAAACTAGGCAGGTCCAAGTTACATCCATTAAGAAGGATGGAGCACTGCATCAGACCCACTAGCAGAAGCTAGTCAGGTCTAACTCACACCCACCCACATCTACTGATGTATTTACCATATTTTGCAGCTAATTAGATGCATTTTTTCCCATAAAATGTCTCCAAAAGCCACCCTGCGTCCTATAAACTGAAAGTTAGTGATGAGAGCTATAAGTTTGGAATGTGGGGTGGGCTGGGCTGTAGATCTCCCAGTTACGTCTGATGCCGAGCCACTGAAACTAAAACAAGTTTTATAAGCCGCGAAATACAGTATCTAACCTACAGTGGAACCTCGGTTTTCGTGATTAATTCGTTCAGAAAGTCTGACGAAAACCGAATTGTACGAAAACTGAAGCAATATTTCCCATAAGAAATAATGTAAATCCAATTAATCCGTTCCAGACACCCAAAAATATTAACAAAAAATACATTTTATAGAGAATAACTATAGTTTTACACACAGAAAACAATGAGAAATAAATATAAATGACTAATGAAATGGATAAATGAACATTTAACATCACTTTTACCTTTATTGAAGACTCTTGTTGGTGTATGGAAGACGGCGAGGAGGGGAGAGGTAGGAGAGGTTATTGTTTGGAAGGGAATCCCCTTCCATAATTACTTTAGGTATCAAGGCTATCTGGGGTAACTTCCCTTCTTTTCCCTTTAAAATCAGGCATAATCACAGACAACACCACAGACCACTACCCTACCTTTCTCATAACCAACCTAGGAAAATTACCCCAAGACACTACTAAAGTTACTTTCAGACTGCATAACGAGGCAGCTGTTAATAACTTTATAACAGCCATGATAAACATAGATTGGCATAATGAGATAGAAACATATTCAGATACTAATGAATGTATTAAGAATTTCCTAAAAAAAAAAAAACTACATCTGTATTAGCATTGCCCTAAAAAAACTAAACAGATCACAGCTAAGAGACTTAACAGTCCCTGGCTAACATCCAGCATCTTAAAATCCATTAACAAAAAGCACCAATATGAAAAACAGTACAGAAGGGGTCAAATAACCAGAGACCAATCCAAACACTACTCGTCAATCCTTACCAGCCTGATAAGAAGGTCAAAAAAACTGTATTATGAGAAAAGATTACATAACATAAAAGGTGATATAAAAAAAAAACTGGAAAAACCCTATCTGAAATTCTAGGAATAAAAAGATATCCAAAAATAAAACTATCAAATTAACAAAATCAGATGAACCCCTATTCCCACCAACTGAAACAGCAAACAGACTTAATGATTTCTTCTCCACCATAGGAAGGAATCTAGCGAGTAAGATCCCAAGCTCAAACACCCATCCATCAGACTACCTCACCAACACCTACCCGAATACACTATTCTTAGCTCCAACCAACCCAACAGAAGTCTCACTCATCATCAACACCCATAAAAACAAGGCAGGAGACGTAAACAGCTTACCACCTTTTATGTACAAAAAAGCTTCTCAGGTACTGTCACCAATTATTGCAACTCTTCAACAAATCCATTGAATCCTCCACCTTTCCATCAATTCTCAAAATAGCAAGGGTCACCCCGATCCACAAAGGTGATCAAGATGATTATAGACCAATATCTAACTTACCTCTGCTCTCTAAAATCTTTGAAAAATTAATTCATAGGCAGATCTATTCCTACCTCATCTCACACAACGTACTCAACCCCTGTCAGTTTGGATTCAGGACTAACAAAAACACAAATGATGCTATTATTCACATGCTAGAGCTAATATACACCGCTCTTGAGAAGAAAGAAGTCCCACTGGGAATCTTAATTGATTTACTAAAAGCTTTTGATACAGTCAACCATGATTTACTGCTCACAAAATTAGCACACTATGGTATAAGAGGGCACTCACTCAACTACCTAAAGTCATACCTTAGTAACAGAAGCCAATACATGTACACAAATGGAGCTAACTCTTCCACACAACAAATTACAGTCAGTGTCCCACAAGGAAGTGCCCTAGGACCACTCCTCTTCCTCATTTACATCAATGACCTACCGAATGCATCACAACTACTCAAACCCATATTATTTGCAGATGACACTACATATGTCTTCTCTCACCCAAACCCAGTCATACTGGCAAACACAGTAAATGCTGAATTACAGAAAATATCTACCTGGATGATGACTAACAAGCTTACTCTCAATACTGACAAAACCTATTTCATTCAGTTTGGAAACAGAGCTTCAAATGTCCCACTTAACATAACGCTAAATGGATCACCCATCACAAGACTCAGAGAAAAAATTCCTAGGAATCCACCTTGACAGTAGCCTCAAATTCCAAACATGCATACAACAAATTTCCAAGAAAATCTCAAAAGACAGTAGGCATACTATAAAAGATACGCTACTATATGCCTCAATCAGCTCTCCTTGCTTTGTATCATTCACTCATCTACCCTTATCTCACCTATGGAATTTGTGCATGGGGATCAACAACATTAAATCACCTTGACCACTCATAAGCCAGCAAAAGGCTGCAGTCAGAATGATAACAAATTCCCACTCTAGACAGCATACTCCACCAATATTCGAAAGTCTAAAACTACTCACTGTAAAGAACATTCACACTTTTTCTTGTGCCTACTACATACATAGAACTCTACGCTCAAATATAAACCCTCCACTCAAAATTCTCCTCACCAACTTTAACAGGACCCATGACCATAACACAAGACACAGATCACTTTTTGATATACCCCGAGTCCATATCACCCTGTGTAAAACTCTATTCACATAAAGGGCCCCAAAATCTGAATTCATTACCAGAAAATATTAAAACAACCTTGCCTGAACATCAATTTAAGACTCTTCTCAAAAACCACCTACTCACCCTAAACTAAATACAGTGGTACCTCGAGTTACGATATTTTTTTGTTCGAGAATGCTGTTCAAGTGCCATTACCAAACGAATTTATCCCCATAAGGAATAATGTAAAATAGACTAGTCCTTTTACACCCCCAAAAATATACTTACAAAAGCATTTAAAAAAATAAACTTACATAAAAGAGCGATTTTGGGGACCATCGTAACTCGAGGTACCACTGTACACTCATACTGTAAACTACTTTCAACAATGCTCAGTGTTATTTACCCATAATATAATTGCAATATTTACTATTGATATAACCATCTTACAAAACACTTTGTCAAAATGTAATATCCTCAGATTGTAATTTGAGTAAACTTACTATCTCCCGCTAACTGTTTTTCGTTGATCCACACCCAAGACAACTTCTCAACATCTTCAATTGTTTGCGATCTCTGTTTCGTTAGCACATTTACCCCTTTAGCAACATTAGCTTCCTTGATTTCTTTTTTCTTCGCCAGGATGGAACTGATCGTTGATGCGGATTTCCTGTACATCCTGGCGAGATTGGCCACCTGTACGCCACTTTTGTACTTAGCTACGACTTCTTTTTTTAATTCTATCGTGTTTCTCGCCTTCTTTATCAAAGAGCTGGCACTCGGAACTTTCTTTGGCCCCATGGTGGCTTATTTAGCAGTCGCACTCAATAAACAAGCACAAAAAACAATGGATTACAGTGGACCCTCGGTTAGCGATATTAATCCGTCCCAGAGGGCTTATCTGTAACCGAAAATATCGTTATCCGATTTTATTTTCCCCATAAGAAATAATGGAAATAAAATTAATCCGTTCCAGACTTCCAAAAGTAGTAAAATAAAATATTTTTTTTTACAACATAAGACATGCATTTACACACAAGTTTATGAACAATGAAGAAATACATGTAATATAGTACAATAACATGTCACTTAAATTTATTGAAGAGTTGTTGATGTGTGGAAGACAGGAGGAGGGGAAAGGATGGAGTAGTATGCTAGTGTTTGGAAGGGAATCCCTTCCATTAACACTGCAGGTGGCAAGTTCTTTTCTGGGGTTACTGGCCTTTTCTTTTAATGTCACTAGGACCAGGTTGAGAGTCACTGGACCCCTCTCTAACAAAAAATCTGTCCAGGGAGCTCTGTGTCTGGCGATTCTTTAAAACATCCCTGAAATTGGACACCACAGTGTCATTGTACAGGTTGCCAGCACGGCCTGCAACAGCATGGTTAGGGTGATATTCATCCATAAAGCCTTGCACCCTGCTCCACATTCCACAAATCTCCTTAATCACTGAAGAAGGCACCTTCTTCCATCTCTGTTCCACCTCCTCCTCCTCTGAACCATTGTTCTGACCTGTGGTCTGTTGTTGCTGTTGCTGTTGCTGTTGAAGCTCTTGCAGATCTTCAGTGGTTAGCTCTACTTTGTGCTCCTCCACCAACTCTTCCACATCCTCACCACTCACCTCCAACCCCATGGACTTGCCCAGTTCCACAATTTCTTCCACAACAGGCTCAGGCTGAGGCTGAGGCTCAGGGTTCTGAGCCTCAGCCCCAAAACCTTCAAAATCCCTCTCTAGGACACAGTCTGGCCACAATTTTCTGCAGGCAGAGTTCAAAGTCCTGATAGTCACTCCCTCCCAAGCCTTACCTATAAGGTGTATACAATGCAGGATATGGAAATGATATTTCCAAAAGTCTCTTAGGGTCATCTGCATGTCTGGTCACATCAAAACACTTTTGAAACATTGCTTTGGTGTAGTTTTTTTTAAAGTTGGAAATGACCTGCTGGTCCATGGGCTGGAGGAGATGAGTGGTATTAGAGGGCAAGAACTTCACTTTGATGAACTTAAATTCCTCCACAATTTTCTCTACCAAGTTTGGAGGATGACAAGGAGCATTGTCCATTATCAGGAGGCACTTAAGTGGCAAATTATTTTCCTGGAGATATTTCTTCACACTGGGGCCAAACATGGTATTGAACCAATCTAAGAAAATGTCCTTTGTGACCCATGCCTTTTTGTTAGATTTCCACATCACACACAAATTAGACTTGGTGATACCGCATTTTCCAAACACTCGGGGATTTTCAGAATGATGCACCAGTAAAGGCTTCACTTTACAATCACCACTGGCATTAGCACAAAGCATCAAAGTTAGCCTGTCTTTCATAGGCTGATGTCCTGGGAGTGCCTTTTCCTCCTGTGTAATGAAGGTCCTGTTTGGCATTTTCTTCCAAAACAGGCCTGTTTCGTCACAATTGAACACTTGTTGGGGTTGGAATTGTTCAGCCTCTATGTACCCCTGGAATTCCTGCACATATTTTTCAGCCGCACTTTTGTCACAACTGGCTGCGTCACCATGCCTCACAACACTATGTATGCCACTTCGCTTCTTAAATCTTTCAAACCAGCCTTTTCTGGCTTTAAATTCGTTCACTTCAGCACTCGTTGCAGGCATTTTCTTGACAAGATCATCATGCAACTGCCTAGCTTTTTCACATATTATTCCTGCGAAACACTATCTACTGCTAACTGTTTCTCGTTGATCCACACCAACAACAAATTTTCCACATCTTCCAGCATTTGCGATCTCTGTTTTGTGATCACATATGCACCTTTCGCAACAACATCTTCCTTGATTTTACGTGTATTTCCCTTGGCTACAATGGTAGCGATGGTAGAATAGGCTTTACCATACAGCCTGGCCAGCTCAGTGATACGCACTCCACTTTCATATTTTATTATCTCCTTCACTTCTACCATATTTCTGAGCCTCTTTACCACAGGGCTGGCACTAGGAGCTTTCTTTGGACCCAAAGTAGCTTATTTAGCAGTTGCAAGCACTAAAAACAGTGGAATAATGACAATATACTGGTATGAATGCGTGGGTGGAGTGGGTGGTCATTGCTCTCGCTTGTAAACAATAGCACACTGACGCTCCCTGGAGTGCCCGCACAGCTGGGCCACGCGTACGCGTCCGGGACGAATATCGTAAACCCAGTAGATCATCGTAAACGGAGTCAATAATTTGACATAAAATGTATCGCTAACCGATTTTATCGGTATCCTATGCCATCGCTAACCGAGGGTCCACTGTATTACGAAATGTTTCGGTTGAACATCAGGGTGATGCTCATTCAATGATAAACAAAGGCAGACTGAGTCATTCGGCATTTGAGTGACGTGGGCGGGGAGGCGGACGCGTTCGGTATGAACCATTGTCAACTCTATGAAAACTGAGGTTATATACGAAAACTGGGACAAAATTTCATCAGAAAAAGTCGTGAAAACCGAATCCTCCAAAAACTGGGGCGTACAGAAACTGAGGTTCAACTGTACGTATTTTTAAAACTACACAACGTTTTAGCTTCAGTGACGCTACTCGGGAGTTTGTTGCACTCATCAACAACTCTATTATCAAACCAGTGCTTCCTATATCCTTTCTGAGCCTAAATTTTTCCAACTTGAAACCATTGCTACAAGTCTTGTCTTGGCTAGATATTTTTAGAACATCATTTACATCACCTATATTTATTCCTGTTTTCCATTTATACACATCAATCATATGCCTTTCTAGAGAGTGCAGATTCAGGACCCTCAGGCTGTCCTCGTAGGAAAGTTTTCCGATACATGGGATCAACTTTGTCATCCTCACTATAGCTGGGTCCTCCAGGCACTGCTTAAAATAGGAGTCACTATACATATGTACATACATACATACATGCATACTGTACATACGAACATACTTGCAATACATAAACTCACATACACATACATTTGCAGAAGTGTTCCTACATAAATGTAAACATGTACACATTATACACATACCCATGCATACATGTATATAATAGATATGTAAATAACAGCCTTAATTACATGACTTAGAGGTGAACATTTTATCAGGGAGTTCTAATTCCTTGTTTTTTGATTTGTGAAATATACCACATAACTCATAACTGTGTTGTAGTTTATTATTCACTAGCAGATACTATATATGTATATATCTTATTTCCTAGTGAGTCATTATACAGAGTGGGAAGAGCAGTTATAATTACAATAGTATACAATAATAGGAGATAAATTTTGAATTTTAAAATGAACAAGCAAATATTTGTTAATATGAAATAATGAATGATGATGATAAGTAACTGAAATAATATATACAAAATTTTGTACAGAAGGTAGCTTATCTACATTTTTTTTTTTTAATGTTGTTAAGGATGGTTCAGTATCTGTTAATGGTTCTGAGGTTTGTCACCTCCCCCTTCCCAATGGCCTGGTCTCAGACCATGGCTCTTAATTGGGGAAAAGGTTGTAAAATCAACAAACCAATAAAAAAGACATTATGGAGAATGGAAGCCTTTATATAGACAGTATTTTTCTTGCAGACCAATCTTTTTCAATTCTCTCAGATTTGGTCTCCAAGTGAAACATTGCCATGATAAAGATTTGTATTCTGCCATAGTGTCTTTTTATCAGGAAAGGAAATATTGAATGACTAAAAAATACACAGGGCAGTAAAAGTATATACAGTGGACCCTCGGTTTTCGTTCACCTCCAAACTCGAACAATTATGTAAGTGTATTTTCGTAAGTGCTTTTGTAAGTGTATTTTTGGGGGTCTGAAATGACTAATCTAATTTACATTTGTCCTTATGGGAACAAATTTGTTTGGTAACGGCACTCAAACAGCATTCTGGAAAGAATTTTCAACGAAAACCGAGAGTCCACGGTATTCTGAGTGTCAGTAGAAGTTTGTATGGTTTACAGACACCCATTTAATTTTCTTTGTTTAGCACTTGTTCATTGTAACACTATTAAATTTACTTTCTGATTTTCTCTTAATGCTGTAAAGCTTGAGTAGATTTGCAGCATACTCTCTGAGCAACATGTGTATATGAATGCTGTTGGGCAACATGGCTCATTGCACTGCCAGTTTGTGCAACACACATTGTACAGCTGATCGACATCCGAAGATATGTTTTTATACAGTAAGTCCTCACTTAGCGTCATCGATAGGTTCTTGAAAACTGTGACTTTAAGGGAAACGTTGTATAACGAAACCACACCTTGCTGTCCATCATCAAACCTTTTTAAAACTTCTAGTTTTGTTTATACAGTGGACCCCTGGATTACGCTATTAATCCGTTCCAGAGGGCTTAACTTAAACCGAAAATAACTTAATCCGAATCTATTTTCCCCATAAGAAATAATGGAAATTCAATTAATCTGTTTCAGACACCCAAAAGTATTAAAATAAATATTGTTTCCACATTAAATTACACAGAAAAGAATGAGATATAAAGTACATAAAACAGTAATAACTTGACACTTAACTTTATTGAAGAGTTGTTGATGTGTGGAAGACAGAAGGAGGGGAGAGGAAGGAGGAGTTGCTAGTACAGTGGACCTCCGGTTTTCATTATTTTTTCGTTCCAGAATGCTGTTCAAGTGCCATTACCAAACGAATTTATTCCCATAAGGAATAATGTAAAGTAGACTAGTCCTTTTAGACCCCAAAAATGCACTTATAAAAGCATTTAAAAAAATACACTTACATAAAAGGGCGAGTTTGGAGCAGGACGAACACCGGGGGTTCACTGTATTTGGAAGGGGAATCCCCTTCAATTAAGACTTCAGGTACCAAGTTCTTTTCCGGGGTTACTTCCCTTCTTTGTTTTTTAATGGCACTAGGACCAGCTTGAGTCACTGGACCCCTGTCTCAGAAAAGTGTTCCTGAGAGTTGTTTCTGGCGTATGTTTGGAAATGTGCTGGCTACAAGGGTGTGTTTGGGGACAGGACAAGATAGTCCTTCATTATGACACTAATATCAACTCTACGGCTTATTTATCTGTCACAATTCATCTAATATGACATAATAAACAATATTAATAACATTGAAACATAACATATACTCTAGAATGAATAAAATATATCATTACAAATGTGAGGACTGATGTTGTGTTGTTTGTTGTTGGGTGTATAAGGGCCACTGATCATAAGCCGTACATATAGTAGTGGTGGTGGGCAGCAGCAGCTGACGGCAGTGTTGTCAGTCGCCCTATACCTCAAACAACAATGAAGGAGTTAAGTTTCGTGTCGTAATTTTTCTATAGATTAATGGCTTAACTTACTGCTACACTGTTAGTGCTACACTTTATCGCTGGCTGGCACTCTAGCCTTTATCAACTCCTGCTGTTTTGTCACTGTAAGCTCAGTGAGAGTTCATAGGGTATAACCGTTTCTGCTCACGTGACCATCCGATGCAACCGTTAGCCAAGGTCAAAGGTCACCCATGTCAAAGGTCAATACTTTGAACGCTATGAGCCCTGCTCAGGGCAGGGCCAGTTACCATCGAGACACCGTGTAGGGATAGACCAGGCTTACGGCTCTGAGACTTCCACCTTGTCTAATATACCAAGTTACCATCCCAAACTCGTCTGTTCATTACCCAATCTGCGAAAGAACCTCCACGCAACAGTTTTAGTATCATAACATATTGTAGAATCACTGAATCACTTAAGAAGACACATTCTCCCCTCTCAGCCCTTTACCAAAGGGCCCATGGTGGCTTATTTAGCAGTTGCAAGCACTAAAAACAATGGAATAATGACAAAATGTATGGTATGAATGCGTGGGTGGCTGTCACTCGCTGGTAAACAATGGCACACTGACTCTGGATGGAGTGTTGGGCCGTCCTGGCCATGCGTACGCGTCCAGGATGAATTGCTTATTCCGAGTGGATCATCGTATACTGAACCAATATTTTTACGGAAAAATGTATCGTTTACCGAATTTAGCGTAATCCGACACCATCGTAATCCGGGGGTCCACTGTAATGTCACACTTCTCTATTTTTTGTGGCCACAGACATCAGAGGTGCACAGTGCATCTTTAGCACTAATTGCAGCAGAGTTAAATCAAGTAATAAATGTTTGCATAGCAAAAATTGTAAGGAGTACTTCCTTCCATCATGCAGTTCAAAAACAACAATAAATATGGCGGGCTCACTGAGCGCTTTCGTACTGCATCGTTTATATTGTATAATTATCATATACTTCATGAACTTTTTATCTTAACAGTAATTTGTATTCATTCAATTTTTTCTCATCAACGTTATAATGAAACGATGTTATTTGAGGACCTGCTGTACTTTACTTTCATTGCTATTTGAGTGTATAAATTAATACTGTACTATTAATTAAATTTATTATATTTTATCATCTTTTTAACGTACTGTATGTATGGTGGTTTTGTCACCAGTTTTAGATTTTAGGAAAGAATTAATGCATTATTAAAGAATTCCATAGGACATTTATGAGTGCTGACTAGAAAATGCTGGTACTTGTCATCTTACATGTTCATGAGAAAGAAAGAAAAGACCACTATACTGCCAGAGTGCAAAACATTCAACATGTTTGTGAAACACACATATGACTGAATGTTAGTACCCTGGATGGTTGCTTTCTGTCAACCCATTATCTAAATTGTACACACATAAATACCCAGACAGTATTAAAAGGTTATGTATGCTGAGAGGTTTATATTTGTATTTAGACCAAATTTAAGGGATTAGTGTTCTTGCTTGGTGTACAGGTGAAATACAGCCTTAACGACGCTCATCCAGTTAATAAGCTTTACACACATGCACGCACAGGGTCACAGTTTGAAGATGAACCACAGGGATGTTAGGAAATATTTCTTCAGTCACAGAGTTGTCAGGAAGTGAAATAGCCTGGGTAGTGATGTAGTGGAGGCAGGATCCATACATAGCTGAAGAGGTATGATAAAGCTCACGGAGCGGGAAGTGTGACCGGGTAGCGGCTTCTTGAAGAGGTGGGGCCAGGAGCTGTGACTTAAATCCCCGCAACCCCAACTAGGTGAGTACACACACACGAACCTCCTGCAGGAGGTTCAGTTGGACAGAAATGGTAGGAAAGTCAGTAAACGAAATGATGAAATATGTAACAACAAAATGCAAGGAGGCAGAGGAAAACTTTGTTCCCAAGGGCAACAGAAATAATGGGAAGACCAGAACGAGCCCTTGGTTTAACCGGTTTAACTGCTGTATAGCCACATTAGGGGGAAGACAACAGTCAAAGACCAGGTGATCAAGTTGAGGAAAGAAAGGTGGGGAACTCACAAGAAATGATCAAGAGGTATGTGAGGAGCTCAACACGAGATTTAAGGAAGTATTTACAGTGGAGACAGGAAGGACTCTGGGAAGACAGAACAGGGACAACCAACAAGGAATATACCAACAAGTGTTGGATGACATACACACAACTGAGGAGGAGGTGAAGAAGCTGCTCAGTGACCTTGATACCTCAAAGACGATGGGACCGGACAACATCTCACCGTGGGTCCTTAGAGAGGGAGCAGAGATGCTGTGTGTGCCACTAACCACAATCTTCAACACATCCCTTGAAACTGGGCAACTCCCTGAGGTATGGAATACGGCAAATGTAGTTCCCAGTTTTAAGAAAGGAGACAGAAACGAGGCACTAAACTATAGACCAGTGTCACTGACGTGTATAGTATGCAAAGTCATGGAGAAGATTATCAGGAGGAGAATGGTGGAGTACCTGGAACGGAACAAGATTATAAACGACAACCAGCATGGATTCATGGAAGGCAAATCCTGTGTCACAAACCTCCTGGAGTTCTATGACAAAGTATCAGAAGTAAGACAAGAGAGGGGTGGGTTGATTGCATTTTCTTGGACTGCAAGAAGATTTTTTTATGATTCATTGCTTGTTTCTCCTGTAATGTGTATAAATTTTTTGTAAATATTAATGGTACTGTATTTGTTAAAGATTTTTGTAATCTATCTCATTCTAAAATATAATGTAATTGTATGTATATCATCTTCTCAACACATTTTACACTGTCTTTCCTTAATTAGTGCTACACCAGCCTTCTTCCACATACAGAGATACAGTGGACCCCCGGATTACGTCATGTTTTCGTTCAAGAATGCTGTTCAAGTGCCATTACTGAACGAATTTATTCCCATAAGGAATAATGTAAATTAGATTAGTCCTTTTAGACCCCCAAAATTACACTTACAAAAGCCACTTACAAAAATAAACTTACATAAAAGGGCGAGTTTGGAGACTATCGTAAACCTTGGGTCCAATGTAAATGAATCCTAGTCATCACCATTTATACTACAGACTAGAGCTGCCCCTCCTTTCCTTGGGTTAAATTTGATTCCTTCCATTCCTTAGGCACTGTATGACAAACAATTTCAGCATTTCTCCATTCCATTTCTTATAGATAGAGAATGTCCTGCATTGTTCTTGGTAATACTTCCAGTAACTTGTAAGGTAACTAGATCTAATTTAATTACTGTGTTTTGATTTTGTAAATTTTTGGGGGAGGAACTAAAGTGTTGCAACATTAACAGGTCCCTGGATGGGCGGCTGCAGGTCTCTCATAAAAAAGGACTGCCGCATGTCATCTACTGCGGTTGTGGCGCTGGCCTGAGTTACAGAGCCACCACGAACTTCGTGCACTTGACCATTGCCAATCGCTTTCAACCTCAAAAGGGAGGTCTCGTCACCCTTATCATTACACTAAAATAGGCGCCAGGTTAGTATTTTTGTGCAATGTTATTACTGTATGCTCATGTAAGGACTTAACAAAAATGCTCTACAGAAAGAAATCTCTATAAATATTTCATCTTATCTTCATCAGATGCTAGCTTACCTTGTTTTAAAAAATTCTATTTGAAAGATGGTTTTCATTGCATGAGTATATGGAAGCTGCACTGGCTTTATGTATAATACTTGTACTGTACAATCTGTACAAAAAGTTACTAACCCTTTCACTGTGATGAGGAGGCAGTAAGTGCCACAACCACTGAGAGGCTTTAAAAACTTTACAATAGACTGAATACTGAAGGCAGTACGCCATGAGCTGAGCTCAGCTTCAATGGCTAAAAATATCTACGTAATCACAAATAGTAATTTCCAGGATCAGCACATGCTTCAGTAATGCTTTTAATTTGTGTAATTAATTTGAAAGAATGTATTAACCCTTTGGGGGTCCAAGGACCCTCTCCGAAACTCGTTCTCAGGGTCCAAGAATTTAAAAAAAAAAAAATATTTTATGAAATGATAGAGAATCTTTTTCCGATCATAACGCCTCAAAAATTATGAAATTTGATCGAAAACTAACGGAATTATGCTTTCGCGAAGTTAGCGGTATCGATGACATTTATGCATCGGCGATTTCGCCCACTTTGAGCCCTATTTTCGGCAAATTCCAATGCTTCAGTCTACTAAAATTATAGCTATTTCGCTAGAACTCCATTTCTTCTATTGATTGAGTACAAGAAACCACCTATTTACCAATTTCAACTACTCAAAATAGTGATCAGAAAATGGCAATTTAGCCAATTTCACACAAATTTCATACGGTGCCAATTTCAAAATATTTTATTTTTTATTTTTATTAACACATCGGCCGATTCCCACCAAGGCAGGGTGGCCCGAAAAAGAAAAACTTTCATCATCATTCACTCCATCACTGTCTTGCCAGAAGGGTGCTTTACACTACAGTTATAAAACTGCAACATTAACACCCCTCCTTCAGAGTGCCGGCACTGTACTTCCCATCTCCAGAACTCAAGTCCGGCCTGCCGGTTTCCTGAATCCTTCATAAATGTTACTTTGCTCACACTCCAACAGCACGTCAAGTATTAAAACCATATGCCTCCATTCACTCCTATCAAATACGCTCACACATGCTTGCTGGAAGTCCAAGCCCCTCGCACACAAAACTTCCTTTACCCCCTCCCTCCAACCTTTCCTAGGCCGACCCCTACCCCGCCTTCCCTCCACTACAGATTTATACACTCTCGAAGTCACTCTGTCTCGTTCCATTCTCTCTACATGTCCAAACCACCTCAACAACCCCTCCTCAGCTCTCTGGACAATCGTTTTGGTAATCCCGCACCTCCTCCTAATTTCCAAACTCCGAATTCTCTGCATTATATTCACACCACACATTGACCTCAGACATGACATCTCCACTGCCTCCAGCCTTCTCCTCGTTGCAACATTCATCACCCATGCTTCACACCCATATAAGAGCGTTGGTATAACTATACTCTCATACATTCCCTCTTTACTTCCATGGACAAGGTTCTTTGTCTCCACAGACTCGAAGTGCTCCACTCACCCTTTTCCCCTCATCAATTCTATGATTCACCTCATCCTTCATAGACCCATCCGCCGACATGTCCACTCCCAAATATCTGAATACATTCACCTCCTCCATACTCTCCCCTCCAATCTGATATCCAATCTTTCGTCACCTATTCTTTTTGTTATCCTCATCACCTTACTCTTTCCTATATTCACTTTCAATTTTCTTCTTTTACACACCCTACCAAATTCATCCACCAACCTCTGCAGCTTCTCTTCAGAATCTCCCAAAAGCACAGTGTCATCAGCAAAAGCAACTGTGACAACTCCCACTTTGTATTTGCTTCTTTATCTTTTAGACCAACACCTTTTGCCAAGACCCTTGCATTCACTTCTCTTACAACCCCATCTATAAATATATTGAACAACCACGGTGACATCACACATCCTTGTCTAAGGCCCACTTTTACTGGGAAATAGTCCCCTTCCCTCCTACACACTCTAACCTGAGCCTCACTATCCTCATAAAAACTCTTCACTGCTTTCAGTAACCTTCCTCCTATTCCATACACCTGCAACATCTGCCACATTGCCCCCCTATCTACCCTATCATACGCCTTTTCCAAATCCATAAATGCCACAAAAACATCTTTACCCTTATCCAAATACTGTTCACCTATATGTTTCACTGTAAACACTTGGTCTACACACCCCTACCTTTCCTAAAGCCCCCTTGTTCATCTGCTATCCTGCTTTCTGTTTTACTCTTAATTCTTTCAATAATAACTCTACCATACACTTTACCAGGTACACTCAACAGACTTATTCCCCTATAATTTTTGCACTCTCTTTTGTCCCATAATAAACAAGGCAGACATTCCTGGCACTAAAATAACATTTTCTCTGTTCATTAGTCACGTCTCCAGGCCCCTCTTACATTACTTTTGCTTTCCATTTTGAATTTTATTCTCACAAAAATAGAAGATTTACTGTTATGTATACAACCGCATCATTGTAAAAATGGTATAAATAATATCAGCGCACTTGTGCAAGAATATTAGACTCTCCAGTTGATGTGTATTGGACGCATGGTGTGATTTGTTTAATCTTGAACATCGGACAAAATCGAACATTTTCGCTACTTTGCGCTCAGTTTCAAGGTACTTGTCATCGTGAAACCAGTCAAAATTATCTCTATTTCTGTAATATATCATCTATTCTATAAAATGAGACTAAGAAAATGAGAATACAAGCATAAATACCATACGAAAATAGACTGCAAATTCGCTGTTTTAAACCAAAAACACGGTCAGAGTTTTTATTCCCTCATTATGCATTGTGTGGTGCAGGAATTTTTTTTATACTGCGCACACTGACCACACAGACCCATTCTATCACATCTAGGCCTAACAGCCTGTTTCTGCTTGATTTGAGGGCGCTAGAATTTAGGCGTACTAGTACGACCATAACCCCAGGGTGTAAGCCGTACTAGTACGACCGAAACCCCGAAAGGGTTAAGTACAGTGGAACCTCGGTACTCGAACAGCTCTGTACTAGAACAATTTGGTATTCGAACTCTTTGTTCAGTAAACAAATCGCTTGGTAGTCGACCGTTTGCTCAGCACTTGACCAAATAAACACGACCTGCCAGAACTTTGCTGTAAACTATTTTGTGTGTCTTCGCATTTTTTGGTGTGTTTTTTATATTACGTATTTGTGTAAATAAGTCACCATGGGGCCTAAGAGGGTTAGTAATAACAGCCAACCAAAAGAAAATTGGTTGGGAAAATTTGTTCTGTACTCGAACAGATCGGCACTCGAACAGCCTTCTGGAACCAATTAAGTTTGGGTGCCGAGATTCCACTGTAATTAATGTGTTTGTAGATGGTGCAAAAAATGTATTAAGTAATTAATGAATGTGTTTGTAGATGGTGCAAATACATAGATGATGAAATTTAAGACATAGTAAATGTCATGTAATGGAAATAGAGGAATGTTAAAATAAGCCCCGTGAAGATTGTAAATTGAATAGTAAAATTGTATAAAATTGTGCCTGAATAACAGTATGATAAGTACAAAAGTTTCAAAGTACAGTTGACCCCTGGATTTCGTACATAATCCGTTCCAAAAGGTCGTTCTAAATCTGAAAAGTACAAAAACCGAAGTAGTAATATTTCCCATAAGAAATAATGTAAATATAATTAATCCGTTCCAGACACCCAAAAATATTAACAAAAAATACATTTTTTAAAGAATAACTATAGTTTTACATACAGAAAAAGAATGAGAAATAAATATAAAGCACAAATTTTAATGAAAAGTGAACATTACATACCTTTATTGAAGACTCTCGTTGGCGTATTGAAGAAGGAGAGGAGGGGAGAGGGAGTTGAGGTTATTATTTGGAAGGGGAATCCCCCTCTATAAGGACTTCAGGTATCAAAGCCCTCTCTGGGGTTACTTCCCTTCTTTGTCTTTTACTAGCACTGGACCCCTGTCCAGAGAGTTCTGCTTCTGGCATCTCTTTAAGATTTGCCTAAAATGGGACAAGGTATTGTCACTGAACATGTTGCAGATACGGCTTGTATCAGCTTGGTCTGGGTAATATTTCGACTTCCCATACATCCTGGCAAGCTCAGCTAAACGTACGCCACTTTCGTATTTTTCTACAATTTCTTTCTTGAATTCTATCGTGTTTCTCACCTTCTTTACCAAAGGGCTGGCACTAGGAACTTTCTTTGGGCCCATGGTGGCTTATTTTGCAGTCACAATCAATAAACAAGCACAAAAATTGCGAAATGTTTCAGATGAATGAATGCTCACTCAAAAAGTGACAGAGCCAGACTGAGACACGTACGCATGAGAGTGGCGGTGTCCCGGGGGCGGGTGGACGCGTCTGATACGTACGATTTCTGGATGGAGGTATGAAATCCGGACCAAAATTTCACCCAAAAAAGTTTTCTAAATCCGAATTGCACAATATTCATACTGTACGAAAACCGGGGGTCCACTGTAATGGAAGAATATGGACTGCAGAGTTAAGAAAAATGAATTCCAAGGCAATACTGGATATGTGCTCATTGATAGAAGGAAAATAGAGATAACCACACAGCAAAAGGCTGCAATTTCATATCTTGAAAAGCAGTGGTGTAGTAGTTACAGTTGAAAGTACAGTGCTTCTTTTCAAATAGTGAATAGCTAGAATGAGATCCAAAAGGATGTAGGGCTGAGCACAACTACCAGATTCAGAACAGTTGCATTTTAAACTGTATATTGCAGGCCACAAGTAGTTCTCAGCCATAGACATAATATGGGATGAGGGGGAGGAGTATTATATTTTGAGTCCTCACAGATGAATGTAAATCTACAACTATCACAAAATTTTGTGTAGCTTTAAAAATAGTTTGGACAAGAACATGAGTGGAAGTGGTTGGGTATGAGTTTGGCTTGTCTAGCATGGTCCAGTAAGCTTACTGAAGTACTTTGCTAATGTTAAGTAACTCTATTTAGGTACAGGTACACATAAATACAGTTAAACAAATTATCATACATATTAACATACAGTGGACCCTCGGTTTCCGTGTTTAATCCGTTCCAGAGGGATCGACTAAAACTGAAATCGGCAAAAACTGAAACCATTTTCCCCATAAGAAATAATGTAAATTCAATTAATCCATTCCAGACACCCAGAAGTACAGTGGACCCTCGGTTTTCATTCGCCTCGAAACTCGAACAATTATGTAAGTGTATTTTTGTAAGTGCTTTTGTAAGTGTATTTTGGGGGTCTGAAATGACTAATCTAATTTACATTTGTCCTTATGGGAACAAATTCGTTCGGTAACAGCACTCAAACAGCATTCTGGAAAGAAATTTCAACGAAAACCGAGGGTCCACTGTATTAAAAAAAATTTTGGGAGGGCCTTAAAGATAGATTTACAT
>WNWK01011301.1:0-65268 GCA_009830355.1 Cherax destructor
GGGAGGATGGGGAAGATGGGAAAAAGGGAGGGGGTTGTGGGTAATAGGTTCGGTCTGAGGAAGAAGACCAAGAGGTTCAATTCCTCAGACCGATAGCCTCTTTACCGCGACAAGGAGCCCCCCTTAAAGAGGACTGCAGGATAAATAGTATGCAAAAGTCTTCAACAATTGCGAGCATGGTGTAATAGCGCACAAAATGCGTGCTAAAGGAATAGCTGGAAACATGAGCAGATGGATTTTCAACTTTCTAACCAATAGAGCTCAAAGTGTAATGATAAACAGCGTTAAGTCAGAGGCTGCCACAGTGAAAAGCTCTGATCCACAAGGCACAGTACTCGTCCCCATGTTATTCCTCATCCTCATATCAAATATAGACAGATATGTAAACTATACCACATTGTCTTCTTCTGCAGACGATACTAGAATCTGCATGAGTATCATTTGAAGAAACGGTAAATATCCAGGAAGATATAAACCAAGTTTTCCAAAGGGCTACAGAGAACAATATGATGTTCAATGAGGGCAAATTTCAGTTACTCCGTTATGGAAAACTTGAGTAAATAATAACTAGAACAGTGTATACTACAAACCCTAACTACACAATAGAATAAAAAAATGTAAACTGAAGGAGTTTGGAGTGTTAATGTCAGAGGATCTCGCCTTCAAGGATTACAACACTATCACTTTTTTTTATTAACACATCAGCCGTTTCCCACCAAGGTAGGGTGGCCCACCTCCCCAAAAAAAAAAATCACCATTATTCACTCCACTGTCTTGCAAAAGACGCCCTCACATTTCAGTTATAAAACTGCAAGATTAACACCCCTTCTTCAGAGTGCAGACACTGTACTTCCCATCACCAGGACTCAAGTCTGGCCTGCCGGTTTTCCTGAATTGCTTCATGTTACCTTACTCACACTCCAACAGGACGTCAAGTCTTAAAAACCATTTGTCTCCATTCGTTCATATCTAACATGCTCACGCAGGCTTGCTGAAAGTCCAAGACCTTCGCACAAGAAAAACCTTCTTTACCTCCTCCCTCCAACCTTTCCTAGGTCGACCCCTACCCAGCCTTCCCTCCACTACAGATTTACACACTCTCCAAGTCATTTTATTTCATTCCATTCTCTCTACATGTCCGAACCACCTCAATAACCCCTCCTCAGCCCTCTGGATAATAGATTTGGTAATCCTGCACCTCTACCTAATATTCAAACTACGGATTCTCTGTATTATATTCACACCACACATTGACCTCAGACATGACATCTCCACTGCCTTCAGCCTTCTTCTCGTTGCAACATTCACCACCCATGCTTCACACCCATACAAGAGCATTGGTATAATTATACTTTCATACATTCTCTTCTTTGCTTCCATGGATAAAGTTCTTTGTCTCAACAAACTCTTCAGTGCACCACTCACCTTTTTCCCCTAGTCAATTTTATGATTTACCTCATCTTTCATAGACTCATCTGCTGACTAAATATCTGAATACAATCACCTCCTCCATACTCTCCCCGTCACATCTGATATCCAGTCTTCCGTTACCTAATTTTTTTTATCCTCATCACTTTACTCTTTCCTATATTCACTTTTAATTTTCTTCTTTTACATACCCTACCAAACTCATCCAGAAACCTCTGCAACTTCTCTTCAGAATCTCCCAAAAGCACAGTGTCATCAGCAAAGAGCAACTGTGACAACTCCCACTTTGTGTTAGATTCACTTATCTTACAACTTCATCTATAAATATATTGAACAACCATGGTGACATCACACATCCTTGTCTAAAGCCTACTTTTACTGGGAAATAATCTCCCTCTCTCCTACATACTCTAACCTGAGCCTCACTATACTCCTAAAAACTCTTCACTGCTTTCAATGACCAACCTCCTATTTCATACATTTGCAACATCTGCCACATTGTCCCGCTATCCACCCTATCATATGCCTTTTCCAAATCCATTAATGGCACATAAACCTCTTTACCCTTATGTAAATACTGTTCATCTATATGTTTCACTGTAAACACTTGGTCTACACACCCCCTACCCTGCCTAAAGCTTCCTTGTTCATTTGCTATCCTTCTCTCCGTCTTACTCTTAATTCTTTCAATAATAACTCTACTATACACTTTACCAGGTATACTTAACAGACTTTTTTTCCTATAATTTTTGCACTCTCTTTTGTCCCCTTTGTCTTTATACAAAGGAAAAGAAAAACTAATGTCGAAGACCTGGGAGTGACAATGTCAGTAAAGTAACAGTAGTGGGTTGTGGAGTAACAGTGGTGGGTTGTGGAGTTACAGTGGTGGGTTGTGGAGTAACAGTGGTGGGTTGTGGAGTAACAGTGGTGGATTGTGGAGTAACAGTGGTGGATTGTGGAGTAACAGTGGTGGATTGTGGAGTAACAGTGGTGGATTGTGGAGTAACAGTGGTGGATTGTGGAGTAACAGTGGTGGGTTGTGGAGTAACAGTGGTGGGTTGTGGAGTAACAGTGGTGGGTTGTGGAGTAACAGTGGTGGGTTGTGGAGTAACAGTGGTGGGTTGTGGAGTAACAGTGGTGGGTTGTGGAGTAACAGTGGTGGGTTGTGGAGTAACAGTGGTGGATTGTGGAGTAACAGTGGTGGGTTGTGGAGTAACAGTGGTGGATTGTGGAGTAACAGTGGTGGATTGTGGAGTAACAGTGGTGGATTGTGGAGTAACAGTGGTGGATTGTGGAGTAACAGTGGTGGATTGTGGAGTAACAGTGGTGGGTTGTGGAGCAACAGTGGTGGATTGTGGAGCAACAGTGGTGGATTGTGGAGTAACAGTGGTGGATTGTGGAGTAACAGTGGTGGATTGTGGAGTAACAGTGGTGGATTGTGGAGTAACAGTGGTGGGTTGTGGAGTAACAGTGGTGGGTTGTGGAGTAACATTGATGGGTTGTGGAGTAACAGTGGTGGGTTGTGGAGTAACAGTGGTGGGTTGTGGAGTAACAGTGGTGGGTTGTGGAGTAACAGTGGTGGGTTGTGGAGTAACAGTGGTGGATTGTGGAGTAACAGTGGTGGATTGTGGAGTAACAGTGGTGGATTGTGGAGTAACAGTGGTGGATTGTGGAGTAACAGTGGTGGATTGTGGAGTAACAGTGGTGGATTGTGGAGTAACAGTGGTGGGTTGTGGAGTAACAGTGGTGGGTTGTGGAGTAACAGTGGTGGGTTGTGGAGTAACAGTGGTGGGTTGTGGAGTAACAGTGGTGGGTTGTGGAGTAACAGTGGTGGGTTGTGGAGTAACAGTGGTGGGTTGTGGAGTAACAGTGGTGGGTTGTGGAGTAACAGTTTGTGTAGTTTGTAATACACACTGGGAGTCGAACCTACATTATTGAGTGCACGAGGCAGTAGACAATATGGCGTCTAATTCACAGTTCCGTGACGCATTTTCTGTCGTCCAATCACTAAGATTCTTCCATTTTCTTCTCGAGCTGGACATTTACAGATATCTGTTACCTTCACTAACAATGTATCATTCAATTATCCGATATCTAATGGCCATTACAAAATTAGAGAAGCATTCACGATCCAGACTCCCGTCCTCCCCATTGTGTGATATTTCTGGACGTATAACAAATTTTCCTTATAAGAATATTAATTCCTTCAATGTTACAATAATTCCACTTTACTTAATTAACTTATTACATTTTAAAAGGAAATTTTAGGGAAAATGTTGGTTCCCTGAGTCTTATCAAAGTCGCATTAACATTTCATACCTGCATTATATAATCATTATTATCGCTGCCAATTAGTAAATTAATATTAAATTTAAATCATAGGAAAATAATCAAAAATTTTCGCATAACTAATGACCAGTTTATTGCTTGCCTGGGGAAAATATTTCTCATAGTGAATAAAAACTAGGCATGTTGCTTGGTATTCAATAGCACATCATAGCGAGTTTTCTACTAAAAATGTATAAACTGTATAGACGACAGAAAATGCTCATCCAAACAATTTCTCCTGCCAGCAAAAACTCTCAATTAGACTCTCATATTCTATATTGTTTCATCCAGCCTTAATTAAACATTGTAAACCTACACCAACTTATAAATTTATTTTCTGCATTGAGCTGATCAATGTTGGAGAGTTCCAGCTGGAAGAAAATAGAATAAAAAACAAAGACATCCTAATCCAAACTATGAAAAAATATTACATTAACCGAAACATTTTCAAACAAGGTAAAGGGAAATGTTTGAATAATTGTGAATTATTGTTGTTTGTGAATGATGAATAGGATGATCAATTCTGACTACCAACTGAGGGAGCACAAGCAGCACCATTGTGAGGGAACACAAGCAGCACCATCTGTGAGGGAACACAAGCAGCACCATCTGTGAGGGAACACAAGCAGCACCATCTGTGAGGGAACACAAGCAGCACCATCTGTGAAGGAACACAAGCAGCACCATCTGTGAGGGAACACAGGCAGCTCCATCTGTGAGGGAACACAAGCAGCACCATCTGTGAGGGAACACAATCAGCACCATCTGTGAGGGAACACAAGTCAGCACCATCTGTGAGGGAACACAAGGCAGCACCATCTGTGAGGGAACACAAGCAGCACCATCTGTGAGGGAACACAAGCAGCTCCATCTGTGAAGGAACACAAGCAGCACCATCTGTGAGGGAACACAGGCAGCTCCATCTGTGAGGGAACACAAGCAGCACCATCTGTGAGGGAACACAAGCAGCACCATATGTGAGGGAACACAAGTCAGCACCATCTGTGAGGGAACACAAGGCAGCACCATCTGTGAGGGAACACAAGCAGCACCATCTGTGAGGGAACACAAGCAGCTCCATCTGTGAGGGAACACAAGCAGCACCATCTGTGAGGGAACACAAGCAGCACCATCTGTGAGGGAACACAAGCAGCACCATCTGTGAGGGAACACAGGCAGCTCCATCTGTGAGGGAACACAGGCAGCTCCATCTGTGAGGGAACACAAGGCAGCACCATCTGTGAGGGAACACAAGGCAGCACCATCTGTGAGGGAACACAAGGCAGCTCCATCTGTGAGGGAGCACAAGCAGCACCATCTGTGAGGGAACACAGGCAGCACCATCTGTGAGGGAACACAAGCAGCACCATCTGTGAGGGAACACAAGCAGCACCATCTGTGAGGGAACACAAGCAGCTCCATCTGTGAGGAACACAAGCAGCACCATCTGTGAGGGAACACAAGCAGCTCCATCTGTGAGGGAACACAAGCAGCACCATCTGTGAGGGAACACAAGCAGCTCCATCTGTGAGGGAACACAAGCAGCACCATCTGTGAGGGAACACAAGCAGCACCATCTGTGAGGGAACACAAGCAGCACCATCTGTGAGGGAACACAAGCAGCTCCATCTGTGAGGGAACACAAGCAGCACCATCTGTGAGGGAACACAAGCAGCTCCATCTGTGAGAACACAAGCAGCACCATCTGTGAGGGAACACAAGCAGCTCCATCTGTGAGGGAACACAAGCAGCACCATCTGTGAGGGAACACAAGCAGCTCCATCTGTGAGGGAACACAAGCAGCACCATCTGTGAGGGAACATAAGCAGCTCCATCTGTGAGGGAACACAAGCAGCACCATCTGTGAGGGAACACAAGCAGCTCCATCTGTGAGGGAACACAAGCAGCACCATATGTGAGGGAACACAAGCAGCACCATCTGTGAGGGAACACAAGCAGCACCATCTGTGAGGGAACACAAGCAGCTCCATCTGTGAGGAACACAAGCAGCACCATCTGTGAGGAACACAAGCAGCTCCATCTGTGAGGAACACAAGCAGCTCCATCTGTGAGGGAACACAAGCAGCACCATCTGTGAGGAACACGAACATCTTGAGAACACAGCAGCTCCATCTGTGAGGGAACACAAGCAGCACCATCTGTGAGGGAACACAAGCAGCTCCATCTGTGAGGGAACACAAGCAGCACCATCTGTGAGGGAACACAAGCAGCACCATCTGTGAGGGAACACAAGCAGCACCATCTGTGAGGGAACACAAGCAGCTCCATCTGTGAGGGAACACAAGCAGCACCATCTGTGAGGGAACACAAGCAGCTCCATCTGTGAGGGAACACAAGCAGCTCCATCTGTGAGGGATCACATGGAATACAGTGTGTGTGAGAGACCACATGGATTGTAGTTTGTGAGGGACCACGATGAATGTAGTCTGTGAGAGACCATGAGGAATGTAGTCTATGAGGGACCACGAGGAATGTAGTCTGAGGGACCACATAGAATATAATCTGTGAAGGGCCCACCTGGAATGTAGACTGTGATGGACCACATAGAATGTAGTCTGTGAGGGACCACTAGGAATGTAGTCTGTGAGGGACCACGAGGAATGTAGTCTGTGAGGGACCACGAGGAATGTAGTCTGTGAGGGACCACGAGAACTGCAGTATGTGGAAGCTAGTCTACTTCTCTAGAGACTGTCGCCTAACGTCTGCTTAATTAAGCCCAATTACATATGCAGATAGTAGATGTTAATGCAATTACCAATAGCTGGATGAATCTTAAAATAGGACGTGCCTCTTGAATCTCACTTAGATATAACAAGAAAGGGGATGGAAGCGTTCAGTATGTTAGTAAAAAAATCCTTAATCTTTTGCCTCGGGAAACATGTAAGCGGAAGGGACAGACATTAACCGGATTGGTTGCAGGTTCTCAAAGGTCATGATAAAGAAATCACTGAACGTTGGGGTTGAACCCATGGCAATCGTGTTATTACGATATGAGTTATGGAAAAGATAATCTTCACTGTGATCTCCAGACTTCCAAACTTAGATAGTGATAATAGTAAACTTCTATGAGACGAAATTATAAAGGCATCTGGACCTACAAGTGTAGAGTGTAGAGTTAATGAGAGATTTTAACTTCATCCAAATTGGCTGAAGCCATTTGACAGGGAATCTGAAGTCTCCTGAGAAGCAACAACATCGAGGTCATCACCTCCACTACCATCAACCTAACACAGCCACTGTGTTTTAGAAAACAAAACAAGAATTTGTAACATTTTTTACAATGTGATGAACGGTACACTGGACATTGCCCAGTTTGTGTTATACATCGAAGCACTGACAATCACATCATAAAAAGGCCAGATTTTCAACTAAATATCAAAGAACGTGACAAAAATAGAAGTTGTTGCGAATCTACCCATATCAACACTGGCAACACTGTTGTATTAGACACAAGTACAATAACTGGGTATCTTCAGTATGTCTAATTCTTCAACTTCTTGGTATTATATAACACTAATGTTATGACACTGTTACACTGAATCTTCAGCTCACACAATATCTACAAGGTGCCCCCGTGGCCTGGTGCCCCCGTGGCCTGGTGCCCCGTGGCCTGGTGCCCCGTGGCCTGGTGCCCCGTGGCCTGGTGCCCCGTGGCCTGGTGCCCCGTGGCCTGGTGCCCCGTGGCCTGGTGACAAAAGCTCTCGCTTCACACGGTGAGGGGTCTGGGTTCAATTCCCAGCGAAGGGGTGGAAACATCGGACGTGTTCCCTTACACCGGTTGTCTATGTACCTGGGTGTTAGTCGACTGGTGTGGGTCGCATCCTGGGACAAAACTGACCTAATTTGTCCGAAATGCTCAGCATAACAAGCGGCTTTCTATATAGTAGTATGTCACTGATGTCAACTAGGCCTGTATACCTTGTTCATGTACTTGTAGTAAATATAGTATTATATTATTATTATATTATATTAAGTTATCCTGGGGTCCAGGAGCTGCTGACATAGCAGTGCAGTGTGCTCCGCGCAGTGCTACCTCACCCTCAGACACTCACACCTCACCAGCCTCTCTCTCCATCAGTATATATACTGTTACAGCATATATACTGTACCAGTATATATACTGTTTGTCATATATTCTCTCTGAGTTGATTAAGCTCACTGTGCGGGTCAACCATCGTGGTAAATATGGTTATCCACTGTGTGGGTGAAACGCTGTGGTTAGTAAAGCCAAAGGAAGTGGGTGAAACATTTTAGTTAATATAGATATACACCGTGAGGGTAAAATGATGGATAAAGTAGCAAATGCAGTATAATTCGATTCTTTATTGACAACGTTTAGACTTGACTTGATCAAGTCACAAATATAAACGCAGGCGAAACGTTGTCAGTAAAGCAACACATTATGCTGCATTTGTGTCTTCATACATCGTGTCGGTATTTTATACTATTTCTCTCCGTGTGAGTGAAACGTAGTGTTTAATGAAAGCATACACTGTGTAGGTGAAACGTTGTTAATACAGGCATACACTTGGTGGGTGAAACGTCGGCATCAAGGCCGGCAGAACGGTACGGTAAGGTAAGGTATGGTAAGGAACTGTACGGTACGGTACAGTACGGTACAGCTGATGTTTAGTTAACAGGTACGATACAAAAGTAATGTAGAATATTTTCGTTAAGGTGCAATAAGGTTCTTTTCAAGTACGAATAATGTGAAAAACTGGTCTTCCTGTGGCACCAGAAGCTGGTCGAGATGGCACTTGTCCTCCTGTCACGCAAGTGAGCGTACAGTGTACACTTTCTAGTTTAAAATACCTATGTAAGATGAACTTAGACTAGGAATGCAAGATGACATCAATGATGTAGTGATGTTTCTGCAAACTTAGACTAGGAATGCAAGATGACATCAATGATATAGTGATGTTTCTGTGGTGTAACACATAGATCAGTTAAATATTTCACATTACTACCATAAGTTACTGCAGTAAAAATAAAATCTGTCCAAGTCTTGAAACAATTTTTTCCAGCTTTCTAATTGCGTAATTTCAAATATATATTCAAATAAACAGTAAAGAATTAAAGAATTTTATTTTCTGTCATTGGATAGTCATAAAAGAACACGGCAATTAATGTCAAAGATAAAACGATTAATGAATAAAGTGCAACGACCACCAGGAGATTAATTTATCTGTATATTTCGACCCCCTTCTGGGGTCCTCTTCAGATGAAGAGGATTCCAGATGGGGGTCGAAATATACAGATCAATTAATCTCCTGTGTTTCTGTCTGTACGCGATTAATGTGTTTCTGTCTGTACGCGATTAATGTGTTTCTGTCTGTACGCGATTAATGTGTTTCTGTCTGTACGCGATTAATGTGTTTCTGTCTGTACGCGATTAATGTGTTTCTGTCTGTACGCGATTAATGTGTTTCTGTCTGTACGCGATTAATGTGTTTCTGTCTGTACGCGATTAATGTGTGTGTCTGTACGCGATTAATGTGTGTGTCCCATTCTGTATGTCGGTTGTTGAACCTGAAGTAATTTACAATACGTATAAATATTATGCCCTTTCATCACACAATCAAAAAGGAAATAAAGTATTATAACATAGCATTATCACATGGTATTATTATCACATGGTATTATCACATGGTATTATTATCACATGGTATTATTATCACATGGTATTATTTTCACATGGTATTATTATCACTGTATAATTTCATTATCCTAGAAAGCCAAAATAAATTTGTTAATTTATCCAGAAGGAATATTCACAACCTTAGATGAAATTATAAACTAAATGCTAAATGAATATCGGAAATCAATGTTGTGTGTGTGTGTGTGTACTCACCTAGTTGTGATTGCAGGGGTCGATTCACAGCTCCTGGCCCCGTGTGTGTGTACTCAATTGTACTCACCTAATTGTGGTTGCAGGGGTCGATTCATAGCTCCTGGCCCCGCCTCTTCACTGGTCGATACTAGGTCCACGCTCTCCTTGCTCCATAAGCTATATCATACCTCTTCATAAAGCTATGTATGGATCCTGCCTCCACTACATCACTTTCCAGATTGTTCCACTTCCTGACAACTCTAAGATAACGACATATAAAATGCTGAGAGGAATCGACAAGTTAAACAGGAGCAGAATGTTTCAAAGATGAGAAATAGGAACAAGAGGGTACAACCGGAAGTTGAAAACTCATACGAGTCATAATGATGTTAGAAAGTATTCCTTAAGCCTTTGAGTTGTCAGGAAGTGAAACAATCTGGAGAGTGAATTGGTAAATGCAGGATCCATGCAAAGCTTTAAGAGGATATTAGAGCCAGAAAAAAAAAACTAAATTCCATCAATATAACGACATTTGTCTTTGCAAACATACTGGCTCTAACGCCGTCAACAAACAAAATTCCTTACATCAAGGGACTGCTCATAGAGTCAAATGCTATGTCTGCGGCTTTCACAGACACCAACATAAAGGATCATTTTGACAACGAAATATGGATCCCAGGTTATAACCTATTCAGATGCAACAGACTAAACAGGCAACAAGGGAAAGTTGGCCTTTACGTCACAGAGTCACTCATTTGCTCAGAACTACTAGACCTTATCTTCACTAACAACGACGATGTGATAAGTAATATAACAGTATCAAAGACAATACACTCAGATCACAACATAATGGAGGTACAGACATGTATGCACAGGGTTCCTGACCAGCAAAATGTGATCAGTCATGAGATTGTCTTCACAAAATTCAACTTCAATAACAATAACATACAATGGGAAAAGTCAACCATGTCATAAATGAAACATGCTGGGAAGATATCCTAAACAACACAGATCCGAAACTTAGCCTAGAAAAAATTAACTATGTGGTTCTTGAGATCTGCTCAAGGCACATTCCATTAGGAAAAGGAAAGGAAAGATGTAAACTAGAAAGAGAGAGACGCTCCCTATACAGACGAAAGCGAAGAATCACAGAGCTGCTGAGAGGGGCCAATATATCGGAAATACGAAGGGAGGTACTGGTCAATGAAATAGAAAATATCGAACTTTTTAAAATGAAGGAATCTTACAAGAGACAAGAATCGCAGGAAGAACTAAAAGGCATGAAGGAAATTGAAAAAAATATATATTTCTTCTCTTATGCCAAATCTAAGGAAGAAACATTCAGTATTGGGCCCCTGCTTAGGGGTGACAACCAAGAAATGAGTGAGATACTAAAGTTCCAATACGACTCAGTGTTCAGCGAGCAGCTGCCCATTCTAAGGTTCGACAATCCAAAAGAAATCTTTATGAACGAGACCCAAAATTTGGTCATCTCAAAAATCTCAGATATTATCCTAACACCACAAGACTTTGAAAAGGCAATAAATGACATGCCCATGCACTCTGCCCCAGGCTAAGACTCATGGAACTCAGTGTTTATCAAGAACTGCAAGAAACCTCTGGCATGTGCCTCCAGCATTCTATGGAGAGGGAGCATGGACATAGGGGTCATCCCACACTCACTAAAAACAACAGACATAGCCCCACTCTACATAGGTGGCAGTAACGAACTACAAACCGATACCACTAACATCCCCAGTTACACAACCCAGGGCAACACGGGTTTAGAGCAGGTCACTCCTGCCTGTCCCAGCTACTGGATCACTATGACAAGGTCCTGGATGCTATAGAGGATAAACAAAATGCAGGGTTAGTATACACAAACTTTGCAAAAGTTTTCGACAAGTGTGACCACGGTATAATAGCGCACAAAATGCGTGATAAAGGAATAACAGGAAAAGTTGGTAAATGGATCTATAACTTCTGACAAATAGAACACAAAGAGTAATAGTAAACAGAGTAAAGTCCGAGGCACCTACAGTGAAAAGCTCTGTTAGATAAGGCACAGTACTCGCTCCCATCCTGTTCCTCATCCTCTTATCTGACATAGACAGAGATGTAAGCCATAGCTCCATGTCTTCCTTTGCGGATAACACCCGAATTGCCTTGACAGTGACCTCCATTGAAGACACCGCAAGACTCCAAGTGGACGTCAACCAAATCTTTAAATGGGCCACTCAAAACAATATGAAGTTGAATGAAGAGAAATTTCAACTACTCAGATATGGAAAACTTAAGAAAACTAAATCTTTATCGGGGTATACTACAAATTCTAACCATACAATAGAGCGATAAAGTAATGTGAAAGACCTGGGAGTGATAATGTCAGAGGATCTCGCCTACAATGACCACAACAATGTATCTACCGCATTTGATAGGAAAAATGATAAGATGGATAATGAGAACCTTCAAAACTAGGGACGCCAAGCACATGATGATTCTGTTCAAATCATTTGTTCTCCTTAGGCTGGACAACTGCTGTACACAAACGGCCCCCTTCAAGGCTGGCGAAAATGCTGACCTGAGAGTGTACAAAGCACTTTCACGACACACACAAGTACGATAAGGCACCTGAATTACTGAGAACGGTTGAAGTCCCTTGATTTGTATTCCCTGGAACGCAGGCGAGAAGGCACTGGACAGGCACCTAAGCAGTACCTAACTAGCCGGACTGTGGTTCGTACGTCAGTTTGCGTGCGGCCAGCAGTAACAGCCTGGTTGATCAGACCCTGATCCACCACAAGGCCTGGTCTCAGACTGAGCCGCGGGGGAGTTGACCCCTGAAATCCTCCCCAGGTATACTCCAGAAGGTACGATAAGATTCTTGGAGCCGGGAGAGAGTTGAGCTTCTAGGAACCAGCGAAGAGGTGGGACCAGGATTTGTGAACCTCCTTGCAACCACATACAGGTGAGTACGCAGCGGTCTACAACACTCATAGAATTATTTAATCAACATACTAGTTCTGAAAATGCATTTCTTTAAATTTACGGAAAAGCTGCTTAATTACTATACGATACTTTTATCGTATTATACAGTACGAAAAATGAAGCTTGGGAACGAAATTACTAGCAGTAATTTTAACATCTACGAAAAATGGCAACAATATTGTGTCAACACAAGTCTGTATATACCATTCCAGTTGCAGGTGTTATATACTATATTGTCACAGTTGCAGGTGTTATATACTATATTGTCACAGTTGCAGGTGTTATATACTATATTGCCACAGTTGCATGTGTTATATACTATATTGTCACAGTTGCAGGTGTTATATACTCTATTGTTACAGTTGCAGGTGTTATATACTCTATTGTTACAGTTGCAGGTGTTATATACTATATTGTTACAGTTGCAGGTGTTATATAATATATTGTCACAGTTGCAGGTGTTATATAGTATATTGTCACAGTTGCAGGTGTTATATAGTATATTGTCACAGTTGCAGGTGTTATATAGTATATTGTCATAGTTACAGGTGTTATAAACTATATTGTCACAGTTGCATGTGTTATATACTATATTGTCACAGTTGCAGGTGCTATATACTATATTGTCACAGTTGCAGGTGTTATATACTATATTGTCACAGTTGCAGGTGTTATATACTATATTGTCACAGTTGCAGGTGTTATATACTATGTTGTCACAGTTGCAGGTGTTATATACTATATTGTCACAGTTGCAGGTGTTATTACTATATTGTCACAGTTACAGGTGTTATATACTATATTGTTACAGTTGCAGGTGTTATATACTATACTGTCACAGTTGCAGGTGTTATATACTATATTTCCACAGTTGCAGGTGTTATATACTATATTGTCATAGCTGCAGGTGTTATATACTATATTGTCACAGTTGAAGGTGTTATATACTATATTGTCACAGTTGCAGGTGTTATATACTATATTGCACAGTTGCAGGTGTTATATACTATATTGTCATAGCTGCAGGTGTTATATACTATATTGTCACAGTTGAAGGTGTTATATACTATATTGCCACAATTGCAAGTGTTATATACTATTTTGTCACAGTTGCAGGTGTTATATACTATTTGGCACAGTTGCAGATTTTTTTTTACTAAATTGTAACAATTGCAGGTGTTATATACTAAATTCTCACAGTTGCAGGTGTGTTGTATACTAAATTCTCACAATTGTAGGTGTTATATACTGTATTGTCACAGTCGATATATCGTATTTTATAATGTTGTCGTATTTTATGTCGGGTGTTGTTATATAGCTTGATGTGGCAGTTGATATATCGTGTGTGGTGCTAGGTGTTGGTATATCGTGTGTGGTGCTAGGTGTTGGTATATCGTGTGTGGTGCTAGGTGTTGGTATATCGTGTGTGGTGCTAGGTTTGGTATATCGTGTGTGGTGCTAGGTGTTGGTATATCGTGTGTGATGCTAGGTGTTGGTATATCGTGTGTGGTGCTAGGTGCTGGTATATCGTGTGTGGTGCTAGGTGCTGGTATATCGTATGTGGTGCTAGGTGCTGGTATATCGTGTGTGGTGCTAGGTGATGTTATATCGTGTGTGGTGCTAGGTGTTGGTATATCGTGTTGCTAGGTGCTGGTATATCGTGGTGCTAGGTGTTGTATATCGTGTGTGGTGCTAGGTGTGGTATATCGTGTGTGTGCTAGGTGTGTATATCGTATGTGGTGCTAGGTGCTTGTATATCGTGTGTGGTGCTAGGTGATGTTATATCGTGTGTGGTGCCTGGTGTTATGTGGTGCTAGGTGTTATATCGTGTGTGGTGCTAGGTGTTATATCGTGTGTGATGCTAGGTGTTATATCGTGTGTGGTGCTAGGTGTTATATCGTGTGTGTGGCAGTGTAATGTCCTGTAGGTGCTAGTGTGGCTATCATGTGGGTTGCCAGGTGTTATGCTGATCAGTGTGTGGCCAGGTTCATAGCTGCATCGTGTGTTGCAGGTGCAGCTGCATCGTGTGTGTGCATGTGCAGCTGCATTGTGTGTGTTGCCAGGTGCAGCTGCATCGTGTGTGTTGCCAGGTGCAGCTGCATCGTGTGTGTTGCCAGGTGCAGCTGCATCGTGTGTGTTGCCAGGTGCAGCTGCATCGTGTGTGTTGCCAGGTGCAGCTGCATCGTGTGTGTTGCCAGGTACAGCTGCATCGTGTGTGTTGTCAGGTGCAGCTGCATCGTGTGTGTTGCCAGGTGCAGCTGCTTCCCAGTGACCAAAAATTAACATGAAAATACAAGACCCACATTCTTCGTGGTACTCATAATTTTAATGTATCTTTTGAAAATACAATATATTTTATAAGCAGATCTGGAATGGAGGCTCGTGAGTAATACATACAGATCTGGGGGATCTGTAAACACAAGAAAGATAAAGATCCCCTTATATTATAGGATAACTTATCAGGGCTGAGTTTAGGTTGTGACCATTTGCCCAACAATTAGAAAAAAGGCATTCCGATTCTGTGCATTTAAAAATTCTATAAAATATTTTTTTAGATAACAGATCCCCAAACTTTTTACTGCTGACTAGATGAGCTCTGGTTCGTTCGTTGGATTACGTGTGGGCGGCAGTAACAACCTGGTTGATCAGGCCGTGATCCACCCCGAGGCCTAGTCTTGGACCTGGCCGCAGAGGCGTTGACCCCCGGAACACCCTCCACACACACACACACACACACACACACACACACACACTTTAAATACTATTCCAGTGATTATTTTTTCATTTTATTAGTTGAATTGTTATTTATTGTTAAAATTGTTCATGTGCAGTCGACAGACTTATAACTAACACTGACTTAAAACTTTACAGATTCTTGAAGAAAATGAGACTTACCATGTGAGAATATGAGGAGGAGGAAGATGTGAAGGTGTGGATGGTGAAGGTGAGTACCGACCTCCATGACTCACACCAGAGCTGAGCTCAGCACTATCCAGGTGGAAGGAGTCACACCGGAGCTGAGCTCAGCACCACACTGGTGGAAGGAATCCCTCAAGACAACAGCCGAGGGGACTTGTCTTCACCGAGGAATCCCTCAAGACAACAGCCGAGGGGACTTGTCTTCACCGAGACTGACAAAAGATGTTGCCAGAAGCTGTGTCAGCGGAGGTGAGGTAATTACCAGTGGGATAATTTCTTGTGTAGGTGGAAAGGTGAAGGCACTTCCTGTGAGGAAAATAGTGAACTACTGTCTTAGTTGACTGCTTTATTACCATCAAACTTTCCTCTAGTGTCATGTAACTCACAGTAGTTATACTATAATTATCTTTTCTCACAGTTCATAAATTATCTTTTCTCACAGATCATAAATTATCTTTTCACCCTTATTTCTCTATCTTCTTATAATCTAATATTAATTCAGTTAATTTCTATTTAAAAACAAATTGTGCATATTGAATCTCCATAAATTATTGTTTCTTTCCTTTGCCACACTTCTAGAAAACTTAACATTTATCTTAAAATCATTATTAATTTCTCTCGCTTTTCCAGCTTATTTCATTCCTTCAACTACGTCTCTTTGGAATTAAGATAATTAAGATTAATATAATTATTATAATTTTTAAGGCAGTTATGATAATTATGACAATTATTATAATTTATATTATTATAATTATTTACTTTACCTGCGTTACCATTTCTACGAGGATTCCATCTCACCACTACAACACAACTTCTACGAGGATTCTTCCTCACCACTACAACACAACTTCTACGAGGATTCCACCTCACCACTACAACACAACTTCTACGAGGATTCCATCTCACCACTACAACACAACTTCTACGAGGATTCCATCTCACCACTACAACACAACTTCTACGAGGATTCCATCTCACCACTACAACACAACTTCTACGAGGATTCCATCTCACCACTACAACACAACTTCTACGAGGATTCTTCCTCACCACTACAACACAACTTCTACGAGGATTCTTCCTCACCACTACAACACAATTTCTACGAGGATTCCATCTCACCACTACAACACAACTTCTACGAGGATTCTTCCTCACCACTACAACACAACTTCTACGAGGATTCCATCTCACCACTACAACACAACTTCTACGAGGATTCCATCTCACCACTACAACACAACTTCTACGAGGATTCAATCCTCACCACTACAACCACTTCTAGGTTCCATCTCACCACTACAACACAACTTTTTACGGATTCCATCTCACCACTACAACACAACTTCCCATACCAGGATTCTTCCCCCAACTGCACAACCCACCATTTTGGTATTTTACTGTCCTCATTCATATGACTTGTATTCTCTGATTTAATTCTGTGCGCACCACGGACACTGGTTGCCCCATACACGGACATTGTGCCCCATACGACACGGACACTGTTGGACCATGACCTGTTTCTCTCAGACACACAGGAAGGGGGGACGCACGGACTATGAGTCTGCTCCTGCAAACACAATTAGGTGAGTACAAACACAGACAACATACACCATACTGTCAGACCCAAAAACCAATACACACAACAACAACCTCTCCATCCACACACACACACACTGCCTGGGAGCACTATAGTCAGAACAAAGACGGGTGCTGGAGAGTATTAACACTTCAAAAGAAGGGATGAGACTACATTGCTGAATGTAACAAAAACAATGGGACCAGGCAACGTATATCATGGGCGATGAAAGAAAGGACCGAATAACTATGTGACTTAATGACAATGATATTCAAACACTCTCCTATCAGGACAGCTGCCAGATTATTGAAAAAAAGGTAACCGAGGTCTCCATTTATAGAAAGGAAAGATGCCATGAATTACAAGCCAGTATCTCTAAGCATACAAGTCAAAAAACATCTGGTGAAGGTAGTGAGGAATAAGATTTCTGGACATTTGGAGAGAATATGCTTTGAAGAAAGCTAATACAAATTTACCGGAATTACGGAGTTAAGAGAGTAAACATAAATAGTAGGGATGGTGGACGGCCTTTTCTTGGACTATAGAAAAGAATTTGATAAATTACTAGACCAGACATTAATCCAAATTAGAAGACAAGCATTATTCAATGGCAGAGTCATCCAGTGGATAAAGAAGTAGCTAAATGACATAAGGCAGGAGTAACATTAAGAAATGAGACATCAGAATGAGAGCTATGGAGTGAGGTTTCGCAAGAATCAGTGTTAGGACCGCTACTTTTCTTGAGATAAGTGAGAGATCTAACAGAGAGGATTTAGCCCTATGTGCCACTTTTCTTATGACATGAAACTAATGAGAAAAATAAGATCAGATGAGTGCAACTATATATTCAAGGGATACCTCAAAGACTGCAAATGTGGTCAAACAAGTGCCATCTCAAGTTTAATCCAAATAAATGCAAGGTCAGGCATTTCTGAGGAGGAGAGGAGGCCAGCCATGAGTACAACTTGGACGGAGAGAAAGTGCAGATGATAGCGAGTGAGTAGGACTTGGGGTGAATATAACACCAAGCATATCGCCAAAATTGCTCATAAACCATATAACAGCAATGACATATGCAAGATTAGCAAACCTCAGAAGAGTATTTAAGAATTTGAGGTAAGAATCCTTCAGGGCTAGGTATACTCCAGGTTTTTTTTACGACCTGTGATAGGACAATCATAAAGAACGCGGCCCGAGCATAGAATCCACTCCTGGTCAAGCAAGAGCAGAAACTAGAAAATATCCAAAAGTTTGCACCCAGTATCATGAGCACAAGTACTTTCAAATGGCTTGCGGTACTTGGCCGTGTTAGATACCAGCTTAGAGCATAGACAATAGAACAATAAAAGATGAGTAATAAACCATTCATGAAAAGTTTAGGTATTGTTTACCTTATGTTCCCAACACCATAATATATATACGTATAGGTATTTACACTATGTACAGTGGGTATGAGCCAATGTACCAAAAATTAATGGGTTAGAACAGTGTAAGTGTAAGAACTCTCATTGTTTATCTCTTAAACACCCATACTGAGGAGATATTCTAGTATGCTGTAAACCAGCATCTGAGACTAGTGAGAACCAGGAGGCATAAGCTGCCCCCCGACATGCCTCCTTCCCTACTCTGAAACAGCAGACAACCTCCATCATATTGGAGGTCATCCCATACTACAATAATGTACTCATTTAGCAATCAATGATTTTCTGCGTCTAAAGTTGGTTTAAAATTCAGAAATGTTGGTACTTGTGTTGCAGGATAAACACAAAATTTGCATTTGGCGCAACACAACCAGACTAGTACCAGAACCAGGTTGAAGGAACAGCTTCTGACGACTTTGGAGGAGAAAATAACAAGAAAGGACAGGATTTATGCATATAAAATCAGAGACAAATTCATAAAGCAGATAGGAATAGACTGTTCAGATTAAGAGAGCCAGAATCAAGGGGGCTAAATGTGGAAGCTGTAGACACAGATAAGCCATAAAGAAGTTAGGAAATATTTTCTTAGTCTGTTAGTTCAAAAGTGGAATGACTTGTATTGGGCAGTGGTGGAGGCAGTGAAAATAGGTTAGAAGGCGGGACCAGAAGCTGAGTTTCAACCCATGAAAAACAACTCGGTGTGTGTACACACACACCAGGGTGAAGTAGTCACATGTATCTCAGCCCCATCAAATTTGCGTTATTTTGACGGTCCCAGTGAAGGTAGAGGGAAATATAAGTGATCACAGAAGAGAAAATACAGATTATAGTGTCAACTGTATAGTGCAGTAAGAGGGGAGCGGTTGAGAACTAAGCCTACAGGTGTTTCCACACAGTAGGTCGTGTTATATACTGGAGGACTGTTACTCTTATCGTCATGCATAATACAGCATATGAAAGTGATTAGTGTGGTAAATAAGGACTAAACGGGTAATGAGAATAGAATAATAGAAGAGCTGTAACCAGGGCAAGGAGCAACGAGTCATCGTACAGTCGCAGCAGTGGGTTCGGACACCTCTGCCAGGCGTAATGTACAAATCACCTGTTTGTGGTAACAGGTACATGTTGAGTGATAGTGACGGCCCTGCATCGCTGGTAGCTGGGGTCACTAACTCTGCTATGGAGTGATTATCATACATACAGCACTTAGCATTTAGAAGGAAGATAAAAGTGGTAGGTGCAAAGAAGATAGAGGACCTTGGTAAGATGCGTGCACGCACAGTAGATGCTGGCCAAATAGGACTATAGAACTGACAATAATTTTAAGCCCACAAAGACAGTCACAGTGTTAACCAAGTGATTGGGTTCATGTGTAGTACAGATGTAGTACATACTTGGGTACACGAAGGACTATAAACACACACACACACACACACACACACCTCAAAAGCGGTGGGACCGGACAACATTTCTCCGTGGGTCCTTAGAGAGGGAGCAGAGATGTTGTGTGTGCCACTAACACAAATCTTCAACACATCCATTGAAACTGGGCAACTACCTGAGGCGTGGAAGATGGCAAATGTAGTCCCAATTTTTAAGAAAGGAGACAGACACGAGGCATTAAACTACAGACCTGTGTCACTGACGTGTATAGTATGCAAAGTCATGGAGAAGATCATCAGGAGGAGAGTGGTGGAGCACCTAGAAAGACACAGGCTTATAAACGATAACCAGCACGGTTTCAGGGAAGGAAAATCCTGTGTCACAAACGTACTGGAGTTTTATGACAAGGTAACAGAAGTAAGACACGAGAGAGAGGGTGGATAGACTGCATTTTTGGACTGCAAGAAGGCGTTCGACACAGTTCCTCACAAGAGGTTAATGCAAAAGCTAGAGAATCAGGCACACGTAACAGGAAAAGCACTGCAATGGATCAGAGAATATCTGACAGGGAGGCAACAACGAGTCATGGTACGTGACGAGATGTCAGAGTGGGCACCTGTGACGAGTGGAGTTCCACAAGGGTCAGTCCTAGGACCTGTACTGTTTTTGGTATATGTGAATGACATAACGGAAGGGATAGACTCAGAGTGTCCCTGTTTGCAGATGATGTGAAGTTAATGAGAAGAATCAAATCAGTCGAGGATCAGGCAGGACTACAAAGAGACCTGGACAGGCTGCAAGCCTGATCCAGTAACTGGCTCCTTGAATTTAACCCTGCCAAATGTAAAATCATGAATATCGGGGAAGGGCAAAAGACCGCAGACAGAGTATAGTCTAGGTGGCCAAAGACTGCAAACCTCACTCAAAGAAAAGATCTTGGGGTGAGTATAATACCGAGCACATCTCCTGAGGCACACATCAATCAGATAACTGCTGCAGCATACAGGCGGCTGGCAAACCTAAGAATAGCGTTCCAATACCTCACTAAGGAATCATTCAAGACCCTGTATACCATATACGTCAGGCCCATACTGGAGTATGCAGCACCAGTTTGGAACCCACACCTGGTCAAGCACGTCAAGAAATTAGAGAAAGTGCAAAGGTTTGCAACAAGACTAGTCCCAGAGCTAAGGGGATTGTCCTACGAAGAAAGGTTAAGGGAAATCGGCCTGACGACACTAGAGGACAGGAGGGTTAGGGAGACATGATAACGACATATAAAATACTGCGAGGAATAGATAAGGTGGACAGAGACAAGATGTTCCAGAGAGGGGACACAGAAACAAGGGGTCACAATTGGAAGTTGAAGACTCCTATGAGTCAAAGGGATGTTAGGAAGTATTTCTTCAGTCATAGAGTTGTCAGGAAGTGGAATAGCTTAGAAAGCGACATAGTGGAGGCAGGAACCATACATAGTTTTAAGACTAGGTTTGATAAAGCTCATGGAGCAGGGAGAGAGAGGACCTAGTAGCAATCAGTGAAGAGGCGGGGCCAGGAGCTATGACTCGACCCCTGCAACCACAAATAGGTGAGTACAAATAGGTGAGTACACACACGAAGAGGCGAGGCCAGGAGCTGAGTCTCGACCCCTGCAACCACAATTAGGTGAGTACACACACACACACACACACACACACACACACACACATGAACACGTGTTCTTCAGGCTTGCAGAAGCTGAGTATTAGTATTATTAGCATTATTATCATTATTATTAGTATTAATATTAGTATGTTGTTAGTATATTGATACATAGAAGGGTGAGGCAGCTAAGTGAGGATTATTATTTCTGGGCACACACAACCATAAAATGGTCTCTCCCCTCACAGTCTTACCTCCCCTCAAGGTTTCCCTCCCTCACAGTCTCCCCTCCCTAACTCCTGCTCTGGCCACCAGAGTCCCCCTCCACCCACTCAGGCATTCCCCCTCACCCACCTACCGACTACTCTACCTCTCTCGACCCTCTGCAACCAAAGTAGGTGAGTACACTGCACAAACTCAACACTCACACAAAACACACACCCACACCCTCGCCCAAACACACGAATACCATCACCCAGCCACACCCAACATAAACACACACACACACAAGTGCACATACATACATGGGCACTAATCCACAAAGATTTTGACATTTAAGGCCTACAACACCCAACTCCCTCCTCCTTTTCCCCTTCCCTGTTCTTCCTTTTCCCTCTAGTCCCCTTCCCACTCTTCCTCCACCCCTCCATCACTCTCTCTGTCCCTCTCCCCACCTCTCTTCCCCTTACAACCCTCCACTCCCCACACACAAACACACTCCCTCTCCCCGTCCCTCTCCCCTTACAACTCCCCCACATGCTCTCTCTCTCTCTCTCTCTCTCTCTCTCTCCATCTCTCTCTCTCTCCCTCCATCTCTCTCTCTCTCCCTCTCTCTCTCTCCCTCCATCTCTCTCTCTCTCTCTCTCTCCCTCCATCTCTCTCTCACTCTTTCCCTCTACCTCTCCCTTTTCTCTCTCTCTCTTTTTCTCTCACTCTTTCCCCTCTCCCATTTCTCTCCCTCTACTTTCCTCCTCCTGTCCCCATTCCTCTCTTTCCTTTTCCCTCTGTTCTCTTCCTTTCTCCCCCTCTATCACTCTCCCTGTCCCTCTCCCCTCCTCTCTTCCCTCTCACACACAACTACAGCACATCACCCATTAAAAAAATTATGGTGGCTCAGAGGGGACCTCGAAGGCCAAAGGGATCAGAGGAGAATGGTTCTGGTAAGGAAGAATGGATGGAAGAGCAATGCAAAAGGATGGAACCAGAGTGGGAGAGCAAACTAGGAAAGCTTTCTGCAAATATGGAGAAAAGGATGGAATCAGAACTTTCTGTGAAGTTGGAAAAGAGGTTGGAGGAGGAGAAGAATTGGGAGTCAAGTTGAGGCTGCAGTAGCCAGGATAAGGGGCCTACAATATAAGGTAAATAGGCAAAAGCGAGTTACAGGGGTATTGACCAGAAGAGACACAGCATCTGAAGCAGGTACACCCTAACTGAACAAGGGGTCCATCGAGAAGGAAGGAGACATAACTTATGCTAAGGCCCTATCAGCCCACCAAGCCGGGCCGAAGAATGGAGGAAGAGCAGGGATGGTGGTGGGGGACAGGGGGTGAAGGTGGAGAGGGGAATAGGTCATATGCAGAGGCACGATCATGCCACCAAGAGCTACAAGAAAAAAAGGGAGAAAATGGCGATGTACAAACAGGAACCAGAGACACAGTGGGAAAGGCAATGGGAGGAGGAGAGGGCGAAGTCAGTGTTTATTCATGGGCTTCAGGACAAATAGGCGAAGAGGACATGTCTTAGATTATAAATTTTCAGAGAATAGGGGGGTACTTGGAGAGAAAACGGCTGATCAAGCTGATTTTCAGAACAGAAACAGTGCGAAACAGGATCCTGCAAGAGAAACCAAGGTTGAAGGAATCGTCAGCATAAAAGAGGGTGTTCCTAGACTGAGACAGAACAAAAACAAAACGACAGCAGCTGAGGGAGAGGACACAAAAGCAAAAGGGACTAGGAAGAGAGATAAGGAAGGACAGAATCAGCAGAGATAAGCTGAGGTGAGCAGAGCAACAAGAGCAGGCACACACAGAACCATCCCCAGAACCCCACAACCAAACACATCCAAACAGAGACCACAACCAACACTCACAGCCCCCACCCCACACAAAGAGGCATCACTGGACATCATAGCCCTCACAGAAAAAAAGCTCACATTGATGATAACAGATGCCATCTTTCCAACGGGATATCAGATCCTGAGGAAAGACAGAGGGAACAGAGGGGGTGGAGGAGTGGCACTGCTGATCAAAAACCAATGGGATTTTGATGAGCTGGAGAGAGGAGACAGAGGAGAAGCAAGAGATTACATAATAGGAATGCTTCAGTCTGGAGGTCCTAAGGTGGTAATTGCAGTGATGTGCAACCCCCACAGAACAGCAGGAGACCAAGACAAGAGTATGATAAGAGTAACAGAGCGATGATTGACACACTGGCTGAGGTGGCCAGAAGAGCTCATACTGATCATGGGTGACTTCAACTACAAGGAAATCGTTTGGAAGAACTTGGAGCCACATGGGGGCCAAGAAACGTGGAGGGCTAAGATGATGGAGGTGGTACAAAAAACCTCATGTACCAACACGTAAGGGGCACTACCAGAGAGAGAGGAGAGGACGAACCAGCGAGACTGGACCTAGTATTCACCTTGAGTAGTGCAGATATTGAGGACATCACATATGAAAGACCCCTTGGGGCCAGTGATCATGTGGTTCTGAGCTTCAAATACATAGTAGAGATACAGGTGGAGGGAAAAGCAGGAAGGGCCGAAGGTACGAAGCCAAAATACAAGAAAGGGGACAACGCAGGCATGAAGAACTTCCTGAACGGGGTTCAGTGGGACAGAGAACTGGCAAATAAGTCAGTAAACGAGATGATGGAATATGTGACAACAATATGCAAGGAAGCTGAGGAGAGGTTTGTACCCAAGGGTAACAGGAATAACGAGAAAGCCAGGATGAGCCCTTGGTTCACCCAAAAGTGTAGGGAAGCCAAAACCAAGTGTGCTAAGAAATGGAAGAAGTATAGAAGGCAAAGAACCCAGGAGAATAAGGAGAGCAGTCATAGAGCCAGAAATGAATATGCACAGGTAAGAAGGGAGGCCCAAAGACAATACAAAAATGACATAGCATCGAAAGCCAAATCTGACCCAAAGCTGTTGTACAGCCACATCAGGAAGAAAACAACAGTCAAGGACCAGGTAATCAGGCTAAGGAAGGAAGGAGCTCAACATGAGATTCAAAGAAGTGTTCACAGAGGAGACGCAAGGGCCTCCAGAAAGGCGGAGATGTGGGGTACACCAACAAGTGTTGGGCACAATACATACAACTGAGGAGGAAGTGAAGAGGCTGCTAAGCGAGCTAGATATCTCAAAGGCGATGAGGCCAGATAACATCCTCCATGGGTCCTGAGAGAGGGAGCAGAAGTGCTTTGTGTACCACTAATGACTATCTTCAACACATCTATCGAAACAGGGGGACTACCGGAATTATGGAAGACAGCAAATGTAGTCCCAATTTTTAAACAAGGAGACAGACATGAAGCGTTAAACTACACACCAGTGTCACTGACATGTATAGTATGCAAGGTCATGGAAAAATTATCAGAAGAGTGATGGAGCACTTAAAAAGGAATGAGCTTATCAACGACAGCCAGCATGGTTTAAGGGACGGGAGTTCTATGACAGGGTGACGGCAGTAAGACAAGAGAGAGAGGGGTGGGTAGGTTGCAATTTCTTGGACTGTAAGAAGGCATTTGACACAGTTCCACAGAAGAGATTAGTGCCAAAACTTGAGGACCAGGCAGGGATAACAGGGAAGGAATTACAATGGATCAGGGAATATCTGTCAGAAAGACAACAGCGAGTCATTGTACGTGGCGAGGTGTCAAGAGTGGGCGCCTGAAACGAGCGGGGTGCTACAGGGATCACTCCTAGGACTGGTTCTGTTTCTGGTATTTGTGAACGACATGACGGAAGGAATAGACTCCGAAGTGTCCATGTTTGCAGATGATGTGAAGTTGATGGGAAGAATTCAATCGGATGAGGACCAGGCAGAACTACAGAGGGATCTGGACAGGCTGCAGGCCTGGTCCAGAAACTGGCTCTTGGAGTTTAACCCCACCAAGTGCAAAGTCATGAAGATTGGGGAAGGGCAAAGAAGACCACAGACGGAGTACAATCTAGGGGGCCAGAGCCTACAAATCTCACTCAAGGAAAAGGATCTTGGGGTGAGTAACACCGAACACATCTCCTGAGGAGCACATCAACCAAATAACTGCTGCAGCATACAGGCGCCTGGCAAACATAAGAACAGCATTCCGACATCTAAATAAGGAGTCATTCAGGACCCTGTACATTGTGTACGTTAGACTCATATTGGAGTATGCAGCGCCAGTTTGGAACCCTCACCTAGCCAAGCATGTAAAGAAACTTGAGAAAGTGCAAAGGTTTGCAACAAGACTAGTCCCGGAGCTAAGGGGTATGTCCAATGAAGAGAAGTTAACGGAAATCGACTTGACGACACTGGAAGACAGGAGAGATAGCGGGGATATGATAACAACATATAAAATACTGAGAGGAATCGACAAGATGGACAGAGACAGGATGTTCCAGAGATGGGACACAGCAACAAGGGGTCACAGTTGGAAGTTATGAGTAAGCTTCCTAAAAGAAAATCATAAAATTTTGCTTACTTTTCCCATAAATTTCAATTGCAATAGAAATTCTATTTAAAAGTGTGAAAATCTAAGTATTTTAGCTGAAAAATGAGTTTTGCTAGAAAAGCACTCAAACCGCTCTAAAACGTCGAAATATGCAATAAAATACGATTTAAGGCATTTTCAAGGATTTTCTGAAAAACTAAAAGAAAATCATAAAACTTTGCTAACTTTTCACATAAATTTCAATTGCAGTAGAAATTCTATTTAAAAGTTTGAAAATCTAGGTATTTTAGCTAAAAAATGAGTTTTGTCAAAAAAGCACTCAAACCGCTCTAAAACGTCGAAATATGCCATGAAATGCAATTTTAGGCAATTTTTCTGAGCTTTTTAATGTTTCATGTATTTTTGGAAAACCACAGGGATGTTAAGAAATATTTCTTCAGTCACAGAGTGGACAGGAAGTGGAATAGTCTGGAAAGTGATGTAGTGGAGACAGGATCCATACATAGCTTTAAGAAGAGGTATGATAAAGCTCATGGAGCGGGAAGAGTGACCTAACAGCGACCAGTGAAGAGACGGGTCTAGGAGCTATAACTCGACCCCTGCAACCACAACTAGGTGAGTACAACTAGGTTAATACACGCTGTATGAGTCTGGAAGTCAGGTCATTATTTTAACTTCAATGAATATCGCTGATTTGTTTATTTTGGTTATTTTATATATTGTATTCTGATTGGTTAATTGTTAACTGTTTGTACATTTCCTCTCTGCAGTTCATTCTCTCTCTCTTGTTTTTTCTGTCTCAGTGTCAACTTACGTTCTTTCTTTGCTCGTCAGTTCTAAAACACAATTGCTCTGGGCTGCAGCAATTACATCACTTTTAATTAATAAAAAATAATTATTGAATTAAAAAAATATTCAGTTATTAAGTTCATTTAACTTTTTCATTAATTTCTGAATCACTGTGTCGAAGGTGGTTCTCTCTAGAACCCCGATACCACTGACCGTGTCGATGGTGGTTCTCTCTAGAACCCCGATACCACTGACCGTGTCGATGGTGGTTCTCTCTAGAACCCCGATACCACTCATCTTTCAGCACCTCGGTGATCTGAAAACAAAAAGAGTGAAAACAAATTAAAAACCTTAAATATGTATTGCATATGAATTATTATATTCATAAGATAAGGTTAAACCCACAGGGGCGGGAGGTATTCAGGTTCGATCCATTGAAAATAAGGGTAGCTTTAATTTGTTAAAGTAACGAGGACACCAGTAACGAGGACACTAGTAACGAGGACACTAGTAACGAGGACACTAGTAACGAGGACACCAGTAACGAGGACACCAGTAACGAGGACACCAGCAACGAGGACACCAGTAACGAGGACACCAGTAACGAGGACACTAGTAACGAGGACACCAGTAACGAGGACACCAGTAACGAGGACACCAGTAACGAGGACACCAGTAACGAGGACACCAGTAACGAGGACACCAGTAACGAGGACACCAGTAACGAGGACACCAGTAACGAGGACACTAGTAACGAGGACACTAGTAACGAGGACACCAGTAACGAGGACACCAGTAACGAGGACACCAGCAACGAGCATTAATGGTTAACATTCATCATTGTTAATAAATAAGAATAAAATCATGATACAAGTTAAAAGGCAACTGTTAAAAAGTATATAATATGACTGAAGGCTGAAGCGTATCATCCTCAGATGATACACGTCAGTACTGAAGTTTAACGTCAGATGATACTCGTCAGTACTGAAGTTTAACGTCAGATGATACTCGTCAGTACTGAAGTTTAACGTCAGATGATACACGTCAGTACTGAAGTTTAACGTCAGATGATACTCGTCAGTACTGAAGTTTAACGTCAGATGATACACGTCAGTACTGATGTTTAATGTCAGATGATACACGTCAGTACTGAAGTTTAACGTCAGATGATACACGTCAGTACTGAAGTTTAACGTCAGATGATACACGTCAGTACTGAAGTTTAACGTCAGATGATACTCGTCAGTACTGAAGTTTAACGTCAGATGATACACGTCAGTACTGAAGTTTAACGTCAGATGATACACGTCAGTACTGAAGTTTAACGTCAGATGATACACGTCAGTACTGAAGTTTAACGTCAGATGATACACGTCAGTACTGAAGTTTAACGTCAGATGATACACGTCAGTACTGAAGTTTAACGTCAGATGATACACGTCAGTACTGAAGTTTAACGTCAGATGATACTCGTCAGTACTGAAGTTTAACGTCAGATGATACACGTCAGTACTGAAGTTTAACGTCAGATGATACACGTCAGTACTGAAGTTTAACGTCAGATGATACTCGTCAGTACTGAAGTTTAACGTCAGATGATACACGTCAGTACTGAAGTTTAACGTCAGATGATACACGTCAGTACTGAAGTTTAACGTCAGATGATACTCGTCAGTACTGAAGTTTAACGTCAGATGATACACGTCAGTACTGAAGTTTAACGTCAGATGATACACGTCAGTACTGAAGTTTAACGTCAGATGATACTCGTCAGTACTGAAGTTTAACGTCAGATGATACACGTCAGTACTGAAGTTTAACGTCAGATGATACACGTCAGTACTGAAGTTTAACGTCAGATGATACTCGTCAGTACTGAAGTTTAACGTCAGATGATACTCGTCAGTACTGAAGTTTAACGTCAGATGATACACGTCAGTACTGAAGTTTAACGTCAGATGATACACGTCAGTACTGAAGTTTAACGTCAGATGATACACGTCAGTACTGAAGTTTAACGTCAGATGATACTCGTCAGTACTGAAGTTTAACGTCAGATGATACACGTCAGTACTGAAGTTTAACGTCAGATGATACACGTCAGTACTGAAGTTTAACGTCAGATGATACACGTCAGTACTGAAGTTTAACGTCAGATGATACTCGTCAGTACTGAAGTTTAACGTCAGATGATACACGTCAGTACTGAAGTTTAACGTCAGATGATACTCGTCAGTACTGAAGTTTAACGTCAGATGATACTCGTCAGTACTGAAGTTTAACGTCAGATGATACACGTCAGTACTGAAGTTTAACGTCAGATGATACACGTCAGTACTGAAGTTTAACGTCAGATGATACTCGTCAGTACTGAAGTTTAACGTCAGATGATACACGTCAGTACTGAAGTTTAACGTCAGATGATACACGTCAGTACTGAAGTTTAACGTCAGATGATACTCGTCAGTACTGAAGTTTAACGTCAGATGATACTCGTCAGTACTGAAGTTTAACGTCAGATGATACTCGTCAGTACTGAAGTTTAACGTCAGATGATACACGTCAGTACTGAAGTTTAACGTCAGATGATACTCAATAACGAAGTCTAATCTCAAATGATACTAGAAATCGGACAATACCAAAATATTTGCCGATAATTATATCGACACCTATAACTAACTTTTGGTCCATACCGATACTTTACCTTTTTTTTATCTTTTGAAAGTTTATGTTCAACATGTAATGTAATAAATAATCCAGTTAAGTTAGTTATTAAATAATGTAATTTCTTTGTGACTCCCGAGACCTTATTCACTACTACAGCCAACCCAACAAGACTTATAAAGGCACATATGCAACACTTGGGTATCTTTATTGAGGAAACGTTTCGCCACACAGTGGCTTCATCAGTCCAATACAGAGCAGAAAGTTGTAAGGAGGAGGAGGAGTTTGAGGTAATCAGTCCCTCGGCCTGGAGTCGATGTGTTCAGTCCAGGGACACTTGTCCAACCTTTGGACGAAGACCTACTTCAACTAGTGGATGGTACCACTATGACCCCGCCTCCTCCTGCTTCGCCTCACCTGACTACAGTATGTAAGTCACTTCTATGGCTCTGTGCTGTACTTTATACAAGATTGATGGACTGAACACATCGACTCCAGGCCGAGGGACTGATTACCTCAAACTCCTCTCCTTACAACTTTCTGCTTTGTATGGACTGATGAAGCCACTGTGTGGCGAAACGTTTCCTCAATAAAGATACCCAAGTGTTGCATATGTGTCAAATTTATCAACTTGTCGGTTCTCTGAACCATTCATCTACATCCCACAAGACTTATAAATTGACAAAGATAATGTTAAATTTCTGAATTTTCATATTTAGTAATCTAATAAAGGTACAATCTGAAGAAGGTACAATCTGAAGAAGGTACAATCTGAAGAAGGTACAATCTGAAGAAGGTACAATCTGATGAAGGTACAATCTGAAGAAGGTACAATCTGAAGAAGGTACAATCTGAAGAAGGTACAATCAGAAGAAGGTACAATCAGAAGAAGGTACAATCTGATGAAGGTACAATCTGAAGAAGGTACAATCTGAAGAAGGTACAATCTGAAGAAGGTACAATCTGAAGAAGGTACAATCTGATGAAGGTACAATCTGAAGAAGGTACAATCTGAAGAAGGTACAATCTGAAGAAGGTACAATCAGAAGAAGGTACAATCAGAAGAAGGTACAATCTGAAGAAGGTACAATCTGATGAAGGTACAATCTGAAGAAGGTACAATCTGAAGAAGGTACAATCTGATGAAGGTACAATCTGAAGAAGGTACAATCTGATGAAGGTACAATCTGAAGAAGGTACAATCTGAAGAAGGTACAATCTGATGAAGGTACAATCTGATGAAGGTACAATCTGAAGAAGGTACAATCTGAAGAAGGTACAATCTGATGAAGGTACAATCTGATGAAGGTACAATCTGATGAAGGTACAATCTGATGAAGGTACAATCTGAAGAAAGTACAATCTGAAGAAGGTACAATCTGAAGAAGGTACAATCTGAAGAAGGTACAATCTGAAGAATGTACAATCTGAAGAAGGTACAATCTGAAGAAGGTACAATCTGATGAAGGTACAATCTGAAGAAGGTACAATCTGATGAAGGTACAATCTGATGAAGGTACAATCTGATGAAGGTACAATCTGAAGAAGTACAATCTGAAGAAGGTACAATCTGATGAAGGTACAATCTGAAGAAGGTACAATCTGAAGAAGGTACAATCTGATGAAGGTACAATCTGAAGAAGGTACAATCTGAAGAAGGTACAATCTGATGAAGGTACAATCTGAAGAAAGTACAATCTGAAGAAGGTACAATCTGAAGAAGGTACAATCTGAAGAAGGTACAATCTGAAGAAGGTACAATCTGATGAAGGTGCAATCTGAAGAAGGTACAATCTGAAGAAGGTACAATCTGATGAAGGTACAATCTGATGAAGGTACAATCTGATGAAGGTACAATCTGAAGAAAGTACAATCTGAAGAAGGTACAATCTGAAGAAGGTACAATCTGATGAAGGTGCAATCTGATGAAGGTGCAATCTGAAGAAGGTACAATCTGAAGAAGGTACAATCTGATGAAGGTACAATCTGAAGACAGTACAATCTGAAGAAGGTACAATCTGAAGAAGGTACAATCTGAAGAAGGTACAATCTGAAGAAGGTACAATCTGAAGAAGGTACAATCTGAAGAAGGTACAATCTGAAGAAGGTACAATCTGATGAAGGTACAATCTGAAGAGGGTACAATCTGAAGAAGGTACAATCTGAAGAAGGTACAATCTGATGAAGGTACAATCTGAAGAAGGTACAATCTGAAGAAGGTACAATCTGAAGAAGGTACAATCTGAAGAAGGTACAATCTGATGAAGGTACAATCTGAAGAAGGTACAATCTGAAGAAGGTACAATCTGATGAAGGTACAATCTGAAGAAGGTACAATCTGAAGAAGGTACAATCTGATGAAGGTACAATCTGAAGAAGGTACAATCTGAAGAAGGTACAATCTGATGAAGGTACAATCTGAAGAAAGTACAATCTGAAGAAGGTACAATCTGAAGAAGGTACAATCTGAAGAAGGTACAATCTGAAGAAGGTACAATCTGATGAAGGTGCAATCTGAAGAAGGTACAATCTGAAGAAGGTACAATCTGATGAAGGTACAATCTGATGAAGGTACAATCTGAAGAAGGTACAATCTGATGAAGGTACAATCTGAAGAAGGTACAATCTGAAGAAGGTACAATCTGAAGAAGGTACAATCTGATGAAGGTACAATCTGATGAAGGTACAATCTGATGAAGGTACAATCTGATGAAGGTACAATCTGAAGAAGGTACAATCTGAAGAAGGTACAATCTGAAGATACAATCTGAAGAAGGTACAATCTGAAGATACAATCTGAAGAAGGTACAATCTGAAGAAGGTACAATCTGAAGAAGGTACAATATGATGAAGGTACAATCTGATGAAGGTACAATCTGATGAAGGTACAATCTGATGAAGGTACAATCTGATGAAGGTACAATCTGATGAAGGTACAATCTGATGAAGGTACAATCTGATGAAGGTACAATCTGATGAAGGTACAATCTGATGAAGGTACAATCTGATGAAGGTACAATCTGATGAAGGTACAATCTGATGAAGGTACAATCTGAAGAAGGTACAATCTGAAGAAGGTACAATCTGAAGAAGGTACAATCTGAAGAAGGTACAATCTGATGAAGGTACAATCTGAAGAAGGTACAATCTGAAGAAGGTACAATCTGATGAAGGTACAATCTGAAGAAAGTACAATCTGAAGAAGGTACAATCTGAGAAAGTACAATCTGAAGAAGGTACAATCTGAAGAAGGTACAATCTGAAGAAGGTACAATCTGAAGAAGGTACAATCTGATGAAGGTGCAATCTGAAGAAGGTACAATCTGAAGAAGGTACAATCTGATGAAGGTACAATCTGATGAAGGTACAATCTGAAGAAGGTACAATCTGATGAAGGAATCTGATGAAGGTACAATCTGAAGAAGGTACAATCTGAAGAGGTACAATCTGAAGAAGGTACAATCTGATGAAGGTACAATCTGATGAAGGTACAATCGATGAAGGTACAATCTGATGAAGTAAATCTGAAGAAGGTACAATCTGAAGAAGGTACAATCTGAAGGTACAATCTGAAGAAGGTACAATCTGAAGAAGGTACAATCTGAAGAAGGTACAATCTGAAGAAGGTACAATATGATGAAGGTACAATCTGATGAAGGTACAATCTGATGAAGGTACAATCGTGAGTACAATCTGATGAAGGTACAATCTGATGAAGGTACAATCTGATGAAGGTACAATCTGATGAAGGTACAATCTGATGAAGGTACAATCTGATGAAGGTACAATCTGATGAAGGTACAATCGATGAAGGTACAATCTGATGAAGGTACAATCTGATGAAGGTACAATCTGAAGAAGGTACAATCTGAAGAAGGTACAATCTGAAGAAGGTACAATCTGAAGAAGGTACAATCTGAAGAAGGTACAATCTGATGAAGGTACAATCTGAAGAAAGTACAATCTGAAGAAGGTACAATCTGAAGAAGGTACAATCTGAAGAAGGTACAATCTGAAGAAGGTACAATCTGAGAAGGTACAATCTGAAGAAGGTACAATCTGAGAAAGTACAATCTGAAGAAGGTACAATCTGATGAAGGTGCAATCTGAAGAAGGTACAATCTGAAGAAGGTACAATCTGATGAAGGTACAATCTGATGAAGGTACAATCTGAAGAAGGTACAATCTGAGAAGGTACAATCTGAAGAAGGTACAATCTGAAGAAGGTACAATCTGAAGAAGGTACAATCTGATGAAGGTACAATCTGATGAAGGTACAATCTGATGAAGGTACAATCTGATGAAGGTACAATCTGAAGAAGGTACAATCTGAAGAAGGTACAATCTGAAGGTACAATCTGAAGAAGGTACAATCTGAAGAAGGTACAATCTGAAGAAGGTACAATCTGATGAAGGTACAATCTGATGAGTACAATCTGAGAAGGTACAATCTGATGAAGGTCAATCTGAAGAAGGTACAATCTGAGAAGTAAATCAGGTACAATCTGATGAAGGTACAATCTGATGAAGGTACAATCTGAAGAAGTACAATCTGAAGAAGGTACAATCTGAAGAAGGTACAATCTGAAGAAGGTCAATCTGAAGAAGTACAATCGAAGAAGGTACAATCTGAAGAAGGTACAATCTGATGAAGGTACAATCTGAAGAAGGTACAATCTGAAGAAGGTACAATCTGATGAAGGTACAATCTGAGAGTAAACTGAAGAAGGTACAATCTGAAGAAGGTACAATCTGAAGAAGGTACAATCTGAAGAAGGTACAATCTGATGAAGGTCAATCTGATGAAGGTACAATCTGAAGAAGGTACAATCTGAAGAAGGTACAATCTGATGAAGGTACAATCTGAAGAAGGTACAATCTGAAGAAGGTACAATCTGAAGAAGGTACAATCTGAAAGGTACAATCTGAAGAAGGTACAATCTGAAGAAGGTACAATCTGAAGAAGGTACAATCTGAAGAAGGTACAATCTGATGAAGGTACAATCTGAAGAAGGTACAATCTGAAGAAGGTACAATCTGAAGAAGGTACAATCTGATGAAGGTACAATCTGAAGAAGGTACAATCTGAAGAAGGTACAATCTAAGAAAGAAGAAGGTACAATCTGAATGAAGGTACAATCTGATGAAGGTACAATCTGAAGAAGGTACAATCTGAAGAAGGTACAATCTGATGAAGGTACAATCTGAAGAAGGTACAATCTGAAGAAGGTAAAACTGATGAAGGTACAATCTGAAGAAAGTACAATCTGAAGAAGGTACAATCTGAAGAAGGTACAATCTGAAGAAGGTACAATCTGAAGAAGGTACAATCTGATGAAGGTGCAATCTGAAGAAGGTACAATCTGAAGAAGGTACAATCTGATGAAGGTACAATCTGATGAAGGTACAATCTGAAGAAGGTACAATCTGATGAAGTACAATCTGAAGAAGGTACAATCTGAAGAAGGTACAATCTGAAGAAGGTACAATCTGAAGAAGGTACAATCTGATGAAGGTACAATCTGAGAAGGTACAATCTGATGAAGGTACAATCTGAAGAAGGTACAATCTGAAGAAGGTACAATCTGAAGATACAATCTAGAAGGTAAATTGAATACAATCTGAAGAAGGTACAATCTGAAGAAGGTACAATCTGAAGAAGGTACAATCTGAAGAAGGTACAATCTGATGAAGGTACAATCTGATGAATTGATGTACAATCTGAGAAGGTACAATCTGAATGAAGGTACAATCTGATGAAGGTACAATCTGATAGAAGTACAATCTGATGAAGGTACAATCTGAAGAAGGTACAATCTGATGAAGGTACAATCTGAAGAAGGTACAATCTGAAGAAGGTACAATCTGAAGAAGGTACAATCTGAAGAAGGTACAATCTGAAGAAGGTACAATCTGAAGAAGGTACAATCTGATGAAGGTACAATCTGAAGAAGGTACAATCTGAAGAAGGTACAATCTGATGAAGGTACAATCTGAAGAAGGTACAATCTGAAGAAGGTACAATCTGAAGAAAGTACAATCTGATGAAGGTACAATCTGAAGAAGGTACAATCTGAAGAAGGTACAATCTGATGAAGGTACAATCTGAAGAAGGTACAATCTGAAGAAGGTACAATCTGATGAAGGTACAATCTGAAGAAGGTACAATCTGATGAAGGTACAATCTGAAGAAGGTACAATCTGAAGAAGGTACAATCTGAAGAAGGTACAATCTGAAGAAGTACAATCTGAAGAAGGTACAATCTGATGAAGGTACAATCTGAAGAAGTACAATCTGAAGAAGGTACAATCTGAAGAAGGTACAATCTGAAGAAGGTACAATCTGAAGAAGGTACAATCTGAGAAGGTACAATCTGAAGAAGGTACAATCTGAAAAGACATCTGAAGAAGGTACAATCTGATGAAGGTGCAATCTGAAGAAGGTACAATCTGAAGAAGGTACAATCTGATGAAGGTACAATCTGATGAAGGTACAATCTGAAGAAGGTACAATCTGATGAAGGTACAATCTGAAGAAGGTACAATCTGAAGAAGGTACAATCTGAAGAAGGTACAATCTGATGAAGGTACAATCTGATGAAGGTACAATCTGATGAAGGTACAATCTGATGAAGGTACAATCTGAAGAAGAACGGTACAATCTGAAGGTACAATCTGAAGAAGGTACAATCTGAAGAAGGTACAATCTGAAGAAGGTACAATATGATGAAGGTACAATCTGATGAAGGTACAATCTGATGAAGGTACAATCTGATGAAGGTACAATCTGATGAAGGTACAATCTGATGAAGGTACAATCTGATGAAGGTACAATCTGATGAAGGTACAATCTGATGAAGGTACAATCTGATGAAGGTACAATCTGATGAAGGTACAATCTGATGAAGGTACAATCTGATGAAGGTACAATCTGAAGAAGGTACAATCTGAAGAAGGTACAATCTGATGAAGGTACAATCTGATGAAGGTACAATCTGAAGAAGGTACAATCTGAAATAAATTACCAATGTAAAAATTCCAGGCTTTAAAAATATATTGAAAATTAAAAAAAAAAAGTCACACGAATATACTTAAGAGACTGAAACTTACGACGCTTCGGCCCGACTTGGACCATTAATTAGCCACACGACTCGTATGACTAATTAATGATCGTGTGACTAATTAATGGTCCAAGTCGGACCGAAACGTTATAAGTTTAATTTTCCGATGATCGAGTTATTTTGTATAGTTCCAGTCGATGAATTGTGGCTTTTGTTCTTTCTAAAATGAGTTATTTATTGTAATCACTGGACATTGAAAATCTAAAATTAGAGTCGAGAACTTGATCAACGTCTGTGTTATTAAGTGATCTCAGTGACACGTAACCTTCATAGTTTAGTTTTTTAATCTTTGACGAAAGACAATGAAAATAGAAAAGTCATACAATAATCTAATACCTGAAATAACAAATAAAATTTACAAATAGTATACATTAATAGCTAAAATAAGAAAATATCGAATTGAAGTTGAGTAACATCAACATCTCTTAATTTTCTGAAGTTAATTTGTTGCAGTGAGGAAAGTCGATGTTTCCTATAATTGTTGCCAATCTTTTACTTTCTACAGAAGTGTATAACGCCTAACAGTTTAGCGCTCTCACATAAATGTAATGCAATAATGCATGCTGCAATAATGCATTTTCAGAATGTTCTTTCTTATTCATTCATTTATAATACTGAGAAAGACTGACGTGCCAACCTGGCAATAATGTAATATTCGCCAGGTCAGGTTAGGTTTGTCAGGAAAAAGAACAAGTATTTCCTTACGTGGGTTTAAGTCATATGATGACCCGCAATTTGAGTTTTTGGTCATCTGACTGAGGCCTTCCACTGGCTTACCGCCCCACGCCTTTAAAAATTTAGGTTATATTTATAACCATTTATTTTATTATAATATACACGAGTCAACAGTTTTTTTTGGTCATGAATCGTTACTGCAGATCGAGTCACATAAAAACATCGTCTAACTCTGGTATGGCTGCACTACCCAGACTTACGACAAGGGAGGGACGGAATTATTAAAAAAAAAAAAAATATCGTAATAAAAATAAGAAAATGTTAGGCCTTTTATCTTACGTACTGTAAAATCAACTTTACATTTCATGGGATAAACCTGCATAATTGCTGTAGCTCATTCTTACTTTTCTTTTTGGCTGAGTAACGTAAATTAAAGTCCTGGCTCCTAAAGGGTAAATGGCCTGCTAAGTCTAGGGGAATTTAAATTATTTAACATTGAAAATAAACCACTCTAGGGCCAGCTTGTTCCTTCATACAAACTACGAAGCATAAATTTAAATGGTCACAAAAATTCCCCTATATACAATTATATATATATATATATATATATATATATATATATATATATATATATATATATATATATATATATACTAGACTGTTGCAGAACGTACTTGACTCTCAGATGAGCTTAGGTAGGGTTACGGCTGCCTTAAATGAGGTAATATTACAGCTATTAACCTGGGAATTAACTGAGAAATTATTAGTTATTAGCCTGCAAATCAAGAAAGTTAGGATAACAACTGTTGACCTGTAGACGAGTATTACGTAGTGTATTTATTATAGTGTATTCAAAATATTGTATAGAAAATGCTCCATAGTTCCGGGATTGTTCTGAAACCGGACGCGTATTATTCCTGGTCAGTCAGAGTGGCCAGGAGAGAGGAGAGTGAGGTGTTTTGTGCTGTAGGTGAAGCACAGCAGATAGAGTAAGATGAAGGTGTGTGAGTTGGTGAAGTAATTTTGTTTGAAAGTGCTCTCATGTTTACCTGTAAGGCCCTAGCGTGCAGAGGCCTGTTTAAGTTTTATAAGAGTGCTTGTACAGCCTGCAGGTTGAGCAGCCTGCAGAAGGGGATGGTGTCACAGATCCTCTGTTTATAAATATTTATGATTTTTACTCACTAGTAGCAGTGTGCTAGTGAGCTAATGTGAGTACTGGGTAAAGGTGAGCTGGAGTGTGGAGATGTTGGTTGTAGTAGAGTAGATTGTAGGTTGTATATGTTACCTTTATATATATATATATATATATATATATATATATATATATATATATATATATATATATATATATAAAAGGTAGATGGGATACAAGGAAAATAGAAGCAGTAAGTAAGAGAGAGGTGAAGGTTTATAAACTAAAAGAGGAGGCAGTTAGGGTAAGATATAAACAACTATTGGAGGATAGATGGGCTAGTGAGAGTGTAGGCAATGGGGTCGAAGATGTATGGGGTAGATTTAAAAATGTAGTGTTAGAGTGTTCAGCAGAAGTTTGTGGTTACAGGCGAGTGGGTGCGGGAGGAAGAGGAGCGATTGGTGGAATGATGATGTAAAGAGAGTAGTAAGGGAGAAAAGTTAGCATATGAGAGGTTTTTACAAAGTAGAAGTGATGCAAGGAGGGAAGAGTATATGGAGAGAAAAAGAGAGGTTAAAAGAGTGGTGAAGCAATGTAAAAGAGAGCAGATGAGAGAGTGGGTGAGATGTTATCAGCAAATTTTGTTGAAAATAAGAAAAAGTTTTGGAATGAGATTAATAAGTTGAGGAAGCCTAGAGAACAAATGGATTTGACAGTTAAAAATAGGAGAGGAGAGTTATTAAATGGAGAGTTAGAGGTATCGGGAAGATGGAGAGAATATTTTGAGGAGTTGTTAAATGTTGATGAAGACAGGAAGCTGTGATTTCGTGTGTAGGGCAAGGAGGAATAACATCTTGTAGAAGTGTGGAAGAGCCAGTTGTGGGTGTAGGGAAGTTCGTGAGGCAGTGGGTAGAATGAAAAGGGTAAGGCAGCTGGGATTGATGGGATAAAGATAGAAATGTTAAAAGCAGGTGGGGATATAGTTTTGGAGTGGTTGGTGCTATTATTTAATAAATGTATGGAAGAGGGTAAGGTACCTAGGGATTGGCAGAGAGCGTGTATTGTTCCTTTGTATAAAGGCAAAGGGGACAAAAGAGAGTGCAAAAATTATAGGGGAATAAGTCTGTTGAGTGTACCTGGTAAAGTGTATGGTAAAGTTATTATTGAAAGAATTAAGAGTAAGACAGAAAGCAGGATAGCAGATGAACAAGGGGGCTTTAGGAAAGGTAGGGGTGTGTAGACCAAGTGTTTACAGTGAAACATATAGGTGAACAGTATTTGGATAAGGGTAAAGATGTTTTTGTGGCATTTATGGATTTGGAAAAGGCGTATGATAGGGTAGATAGGGGGGCAATGTGGCAGATGTTGCAGGTGTATGGAATAGGAGGAAGGTTACTGAAAGCAGTGAAGAGTTTTTATGAGGATAGTGAGGCTCAGGTTAGAGTGTGTAGGAGGGAAGGGGACTATTTCCCAGTAAAAGTGGGCCTTAGACAAGGATGTGGGATGTCACCGTGGTTGTTCAATATATTTATAGATGGGGTTGCAAGAGAAGTGAATGCGAGGGTCTTGGCAAGAGGTGTTGGGCTAAAAGATAAAGAAGCAAATACAAAGTGGGAGTTGTCACAGTTGCTTTTGCTGATGACACTGTGCTTTGGGAGATTCTGAAGAGAAGTTGCAGAGGTTGGTGGATGAATTTGGTACGGTGTGTAAAAGAAGAAAATTGAAAGTGAATATAGGAAAGAGTAAGGTGATGAGGATAACAAAAAGAATAGGTGACGAAAGATTGGATATCAGATTGGAGGGAGAGAGTATGGAGGAGGTGAATGTATTCAGATATTTGGGAGTAGACATGTCGGCGGATGGGTCTATGAAGGATGAGGTGAATCATAGAATTGATGAGGGAAAGGGTGAGTGGAGCACTTCGAGTCTGTGGAGACAAAGAACCTTGTCCATGGAAGTAAAGAGGGAATGTATGAGAGTATATTTATACCAACGCTCTTATATGGGTGTGAAGCATGGGTGATGAATGTTGCAACGAGGAGAAGGCTGGAGGCAGTGGAGATGTCATGTCTGAGGTCAATGTGTGGTGAGAATATAATGCAGAGAATTCGGAGTTTGGAAATTAGGAGGAGGTGCGGGATTACCAAAACGATTGTCCAGAGAGCTGAGGAGGGGTTGCTGAGGTGGTTTGGACATGTAGAGAGAATGGAACGAGACAGAGTGACTTCGAGAGTGTATAAATCTGTAGTGGAGGGAAGGCGGGGTAGGGTCGGCCTAGGAAAGGTTGGAGGGAGGGGTAAAGGAAGTTTTGTGTGCGAGGGCTTGGATTTCCAGCAAGCATGTGAGCGTATTTGATAGGAGTGAATGGAGGCATATGGTTTTAATACTTGACGTGCTGTTGGAGTGTGAGCAAAGTAACATTTATGAAGGGATTCAGGGAAACCGGCAGGCCGGACTTGAGTTCTGGAGATGGGAAGTACAGTGCCGGCACTCTGAAGGAGGGGTGTTAATGTTGCAGTTTTATAACTGTAGTGTAAAGCACCCTCTGGCAAGACAGTGATGGAGTGAATGATGATGAAAGTTTTCTTTTCGGGCCACCCCTGCCTTGGTGGAATCGGCCAATGTGTTAATAAAAAAAAATATATATATATATATATATATATATATATATATATATATATATATATATATATATATATATATATATATATATATATATATATATATATATAAAGGTAACATATACAACCTACAATCTACTCTACTACAACCAACATCTCCACACTCCAGCTCACCTTTACCCAGTACTCACATTAGCTCACTAGCACACTGCTACTAGTGAGTAAAAATCATAAATATTTATAAACAGAGGATCTGTGACACCCATCCCCTTCTGCAGGCTGCTTAACCTGCAGGCTGCTCAACCTGCAGGCTGCTCAACCTGCAGGCTGCTCAACCTGCAGGCTGCTCAACCTGCAGGCTGTACAAGCACTCTTATAAAACTTAAACAGACTTCTGCACGCTAGGGCCTTATAGGTAAACATGAGAGCACTTTCAAACAAAATTACTTCACCAACTCACACACCTTCATCTTACTCTATCTGCTGTGCTTCACCTACAGCACAAAACACCTCACTCTCCTCTCTCCTGGCCACTCTGACTGACCAGGAATAATACGCGTCCGGTTTCAGAACAATCCCGGAACTATGGAGCATTTTCTATACAATATTTTGAATACACTATAATAAATACACTACGTAATACTCGTCTACAGGTCAACAGTTGTTATCCTAACTTTCTTGATTTGCAGGCTAATAACTAATAATTTCTCAGTTAATTCCCAGGTTAATAGCTGTAATATTACCTCATTTAAGGCAGCCGTAACCCTACCTAAGCTCATGTGAGAGTCAAGTATGCTATCACTCCTTCAGAAGTACGTTCTGCAACAGTCTAGTAACACTTGGTGAAATGTATTTAATGGTTTAGATATGTGGATGACATCATGTGTCTTTGGCCCTGGATATATTTTTACTGAGACTTAACACTTTGGTCCTGTCTATTAAATTCAACGAGGAAGAAAAAAGGACTGTAAACTTCCATTCTTAGATGTGTTGATACACCAGGTTGTTAGAGTGTGCCATGAAACTGCGAAACCTTAAAGAGTTTGTGGAATCAGCGTTACTGGCAGCTAGGAAAACGTATAGAGCTGAACCTGGGATAAACCCTAGATCAAGAATGTTCTGGTTCCTCCCATACAATGAGAATTTATCTGTCCTGCCGAATACTCTTAAAAGACCTAATGTACAAGTAATTCTGATAAAAACTTCTCCTCAACAGTGCGTTGGTGGTATCTACAGAATTTTCTGCAATGGTTGAAATTTATCCTATATGGGACAGACAGGCTGTAAGCCACCTGCCTGAAAGCTGGCTGCCTTGGATCAACGTCTAGTGTGAGCTGGACGCCAAGGTATTGGTCCAGTGTGGTACGGTCGGTAAAGCACTGCGTACCTTGTCATGAGGTTCGTAGGTTTGAGTCTCCATCGGTCAGAGATCAGTGTTTGTGATATATATATATATATATATATATATATATATGCAATAAGATCACAGTAAACAGGTGATATCACAATATACAGAACAACCACTGTGAAAAAATTGTGAAATTCCAAGCGCTTTCGTGACTTCTTACATTATCAATAAACTATAAAAATAAAAGGTTAACAATTCATTATAAAGACCAGACTACACCTCGCTGCCACCTTCCCTACCCAACAGCACCTGACTTTTTATGATGTAGGTACGTAGTCAGTGATCCATGAAACACAACTTATATTCTACCCAAAATAATTTGCCTAATGTACCTTAAATTCTTCCCAAATTTTATTAATTATAAATTAATCAAATTTATATAAACCAAAAGAAATATTCATATTATTTTAAAACTACTTTTTGTAAAACATGATTCTATTATATTCGTGTCGACCATGGACTTGCTTGATACAATTTTCTCAGTCTTTTAAAAATCAATTGGATGGTTAAAATCTCTCACATGAATAAACTTCTAATGCTATATTTATGTTTTAATCTTAGTTCAATACTAGTTTGACCGTAATAAACTTTATCACATATTTGACAAGATAACTTATAGACACATTCGTCAGCATTTTGGTTGGAATTTTTTATCATTTTTTTTTAACTGTGTCAAGATTTTTAAATACAGCTTTGGTATCAAAATACTAAGTTTTCATGGTAAGGGAGAACCAACATATATTTAGTTGAATAAAATTGGTTGTCCCTTTATGAACTGTAAAAAGTATTTCCAGCTATTTTAAAGGATTTAGCAATAAAATTTCTTGGGTATTTTAGATCATTAGCTATTTCATAAATTTTGGAGATTTATACATCTATAAACTCTGGACTATAAATACGTAAAGCTCTCAAAAACATTGATGAGAATACCGACAGTTTAACTCAATCTTGATGTGAAGAATAATAGTGTACATTGCAGTTATTTGTTGGTTTTCTGTAAATTTAAAATTTAAAATCAATGTTACCCTTATTAATTAAAACATCTAGGAAAGGTAATGAGTTATTTACTTCTAACTCAACAGTAATATTTATAGAATGAACTAAGCTATTTATTTTAACAAGGAAATGGTTTATGTCTACATTCTTTGACATAAGACACAAAATATCATCAACATACCTATACCACTTAGCTCTATTGGGAAGGATTGTGTTATGCAATCTTGTTTCAAAAAATTAAATGTATAAATTACTAAGAACAGGTGAAAGAGGATTTCCCATTGCCATACCAAACTTCTGAGTATAAAACACGTTATTTATATATAAATTTTGCATCAAGAACACAAAGTTTAATAAGTTTAATGATAGTAGGAATTGGCAATGGTAAATCGTAATTAACAAGTTCTTCAGATAAAAAACTTAATAAATCATCAACTGGAACTTTTGTAAACAAGGAAGCAACATCAAAACTATACTGAAATCATTTAAGTCAGTCAAGGTGCTCAATTTATCCACTAAATCTATGTTTTTTAACATTTATGTTATAAATTTTTACAACAATAGGGCTCAAAATATCAACAAGCCATAATGATAATTTACAGGAAACTAAACCTATTGAGCTAATAATTGGTCTAACTAGATTACCTGGTTTGTGCTTTTCATTAATCCAAACATAGGTTAAAGATGGATTATGGAAATAATTTTTTAAATAACCATCTTTGCCTTTTAGTAGATGTTTTATTGAAATTACTATTAACAGTTTCTAAGGGATCTTTCTAAGTTTAGAATAAGTTTCTGTATCATCTAAGACATTATATATTTTCTCGGTAATCAGTTTTTTGCAAGAACAGGCGAAATATTCAGTTGGGCCAAGTATTGACTAGTGTGGTACGGTCGGTAAAGCACTGCGTGCCTGTTGCAAGGTTCGAGTCTCCTTCGGCCAGGGATCGTGTTTGATATATATATATATATATATATATATATATATATATATATATATATATATATATATATATATATATATAAATATATGCAAAAAGATCACAGTAAACAGGTGATATCAAAATATGCAAGAAAACCACTATGAAAAATAGAAGAATTCCAAACGCTGTGACTACTCACATTATCAAGGAACTATAAAAGGAAACATGACAAGAAGGCTTATAAAGGGCAGAATCTCACAAGTCAGCAAACACACTACAAAGACACACTCACAGTAGTAACATCACACGACTCTTTAAGAGAACATAAGAGGACCTGAAATCTTCCCAAGAATTAAGATTGTCCAATTTATCATTAGTTCTTCCCAAATTCTATTAATTATAATGAATCCAATTTATAGAAACCAAAGAAAAATTCATATTATTTTTAAAAATGCTTTTAATGAACATGATTCTATTATACCTCAACTCAGGACTGCTTGATACAACTTCTCAGCATTTGAAAATCAATTGATTGCCACATGAAAATAGAGCAGTTTTTGTCCAGTTCTAATGTTATATTTATGTTGTTTTATCTTAGTTCAAGACTTTACAGTTTGACCCTAATAAACTTATCGCAATTTACAGGCGTCCATTTTGGGGGTAATTTATCAAAAGACTTATCAAGATTTTATAATCCCTGATATAAATTTAAAACGGGGCATCCGCTTCATGGTGGAGAACAACATATTTCTTGCATGGCTTTTGCCCTTGATTATGTATTTGAGCTATTTTAAAGATTTATCAGTTATGTTTCTTGGATATTTAACATTAGTTATTCTTTTTAGAGATTTCACTATGAAATCTGACTATGTAAGCTCTTCAAAAAGAAGAACAACATTTCTCTATCTGATGTGAAGAGCAAAGTGTATATAGGAACAATTTTCTGTAGGTTTTCGTAAACTAATTTGTCATGTTACCCTTAATACAAAAACATTTAGAAGGGCAATGATTATTTACTAACAGTAAATTTATAGAATGAGCTAAGCTATTTTTAAAATGAAATGGCCCATGTCCATCAAGGCCATTCACACAAACTATGCCACTTGTTGCTGAAGGTACTGTTGCTCTGTCGAAAATTCCATATGAACATTAAGAACAGGGGAAAAAGGATTTTCTTACAACCCTCTGAGTGTGGAACTCATCATTAAATAAATTTTGCATCAATACAAAGCTTTTAAAAGTTTAATAGCAGGAACTGGCAATGGTAAATCAAAATAACCAGTTCTTCAGATAAAAAGTAACATCAACTGGAACGCTTGTGGAGGTAACACAAAACTAACCATATTGAAATATTTAAATCAGTCAGCTTTATAAATTAAGCACCTTGACTGATTTAAATGATTTCAATATGGTTAGTTTTGATGTTACCTCCTTGTTTACAAAAGTTCCAGTTGATGATTTACTAAAGTTCTATCTGAAGAACTGGTTAATTACGATTTACCATTGCCAGTTCCTACTATCATTAAACATATTAAACTTTGTATTGTTGATGCAAAATTTGTATTTAATGATGAATTTTACACTCAGAAGTTTGGTATGGCAAAAGGGAAATCCTCTTCACCTGTTCTTAGTAATTTATATGGAATTTTTCGAAACAAGATTGCTTAACACAATCCTTCCCAATAGAGCTAAGTGGTATAGATATGTTGATGATATTTTGTGCCTTATGCCCAAGAATGTAGACATAAACCATTTCCTTGTTAAATTAAATAGCTTAGCTCATTCTATAAATTTTACTGTTGAATTTGAAGTAAATAACTCATTGCCCTTCCTAGATGTTTTTATTATTAAGGGTAACACTGACTTTAAATTTAAAATTTACAGAAAACCTACAAATAATTGTTCCTATATACACTATTACTCTTCACATCAAGATAGAGTTAAAGTGTCGGTTTTCTTTCTATGTTTTTGAGAGCTACGTATTTGTAGTCCAGAGTTCATAGATGAAGAAATCTCTAAAATTTATGAAATAGCTAATGATTTAAAATATCCAAGAAACATAACTGATAAATCTTTTAAAAAAAGCTAGAAATACTTTTTATATCCAAAAAGGGACAACCAACCTATTCAACCAAAAATATGTTGGTTCTCCCTTACCATGAAAACTTGGTTGATATGCCTTCTTTCTTAAGAATTTTAATATCAAAGTTGTATTTAAAAATCTTGATACAGTAAAAAGACTTTTGATAAAAAATTTCAAAATGCTGACGGATGTGTCTATAAGATTCCCTGTAAAATTTGCGATAAAGTTTATTATGGTCAAACTGGTAAAAGTCTGAACTAAGATTAAAACAACATAAAATATAGCATTAGAACTGGACAAGATTCTAATGCTCTATTTATTCATGTGAGAGACTTTAACCATCCAATTGATTTTCAAAATGCTGAGAAGGTTGTATCAAACAAGTCCATGGTTGAGAGAGGAATATAATAGAATCATGTTTCATTAAAAGCAGTTTTGAAAATAATATGAATATTTCTTTTTGGTTTATATAAATTGGATTCATGTATAATTAATAAAATTTGGGAATAATTTAATGATAAATTGACTAATCTTAATTCTTGGGAAGAGTTTCAGGTCCTCTTTGTTCCTCTTCACAGAGTCGTGTGATGTTACGCTACCGTGAGGTGTTGTCTTTGTGTGTGATGTGACTGTGAGGTGGTCTGCCCTTTATGCCTTTTTGTCATGTTTCCTTTTTTAGTTCCTTGATAATGAGTAGTCACGAAAGGCTTGGGAAATTTTTTCTATTTTTTCATAGTGGTTTTTCTTGCATATATATATATACACATATATATACATATATATATATATATAATATATATATAAATATATATACATATATATATACATATATATATATATATATATATATACATATATATATACATATATATATACATATATATATATAATATATATATATATATATATATATATAATATATATATATACATATATATATACATATATATATATGATATATTATATATATATGTATATATATATTATATATGTATATATATATATGTATATATGTATATATATATATGTATATATATATGTATATATGTATATATATATGTATATATATATTATATATATATTTATATATATGTATATATATATTATATATATATATATATATATATATATATGTATATATATATGTATATATATATTATATATATATGTATATATATGTATATATATTTTGTATATATATATGTATATATATATGTATATATATATGTATATATATATATATTATATATATGTTATATAGGAAATATTTGAAAACCACTATGAAAATAAAAATAGCATCATTTTTAATGGAAAAAAAGGAAACATGACAAGAGGTTAACACAAAACCCACACAAACCAAAAAAGAAAACCTTTTGTAAATCACGCATTGGGGGAAAAAAAAAGGCCCCAAAAATTTCCCAAGAAAGAATTTAATATTAAATTATTCCCAATCTTTTTATTAATGAATTAATTTTATAAACTTAAAGAAATATTCATATTAAAAAAAGCTTTGAAACATGATCTTTAAATATTTTCCTTTCAACACATTTTAAAATCAATTGAGGAAAAAACCACATGAATAGAGCATTTGGGAAATTGGGGCCAGCCCCAATGCTATATTTTGTTGTTTTTCCTTTGTTCGCTTTTTGTTTGTTACCTAAAAATTTGCATATGTCAATTTTGGGGGGGAATTTTTTAAAAACTTTTTTTTAAATTTTTAAATTTTTTAAAATTCAAGAAAGGAAGGGAAACCCAAAATTTTTTGGTTGAATAGTGTGGTTGTCCTTTGATTATGTATTTCTAGTATTTAAAAATTTTTCAGTTGGGTTTTTTAATTTTAAAACAAATTTCATTTTTAGAGATTTTTTCTTAAAGAACCTCTGACCACAAATAAGTTTAAAGTTTTGTGAAAATTTTCTGTGGTGTTTTCTGTAAATTTTTTTAAAGTCATGTTGTCAAAATAGAAAATGAACCAACAGTAAAAAATTTTCAGAATGAGCTAAACCATTTAATTTAACAAAAATTTTAAGTATCAAGGGGGTTTTTCATCAACAACTATACAAATTTAGTTTATTGGGGAAAGGGTTTGTTGCTTTTTCTCGAAAAAATTACATTGCTCAAGAAAGAGGGTTTTTTAAACCCCCTGAGTGTAAAAAAATCGTCACAATTTCAACAAAAAGTTTTATGTTTAATGATATAAAAATTGGGGGATGTTTAACCAGTTCTTTTTAGAGCAACCCTTTAAACATCAACTGAACTAAACAAGGTAAACAAATATTGAAATCATTTAAATCAGTCAAGGTGCTTAATTTATCAACTGACTGGGTTTAAAAGATTTCAATATGGGGTTTGTTTTGGGTGTTACCTCCCTTGTTTACAAACGTTAAATTGATGATTTACAAAATTTTATTGGGAAAAACTGGTTAATTACGATTTACCATTGCCAGTTCCTACATAAAAACTTTTTAAACTTTGTATTTTGATGCAAAATTTGTATTTAATGATGAGGGTTTTTCCCAGAAGTTTGGTAGGCAATGGGAAACCTCTTTCACCTTTTTTCTTAGTAATTTATATATGGAATTTTTCGAAACAAGACAACACAACCTTCCCAATAGAGCTAAGTGGATAGATATGTTGATGATATTTGTGCCTTATGCCAAGAATGTAGACATAAACCATTTCCTTGTTAAATTAAATAGCTTAGCTCATTCTATAAATTTTACTGTTGAATTTGAAGTAAATAACTCATTGCCCTTCCTAGATGTTTTTTATTATAGGGTAACACTGACTTTAAATTTAAAATTTACAGAAAACCTACAAATAATTGTTCCTATATACACTATTACTCTTCACATCAAGATAGAGTTAAAGTGTCGGTTTTCTCTTCTATGTTTTTGAGAGCTTTACGTATTTGTAGTCCAGAGTTCATAGATGAAGAAATCTCTAAAATTTATGAAATAGCTAATGATTTAAAATATCCAAGAAACATAACTGATAAATCTTTTAAAATAGCTAGAAATACTTTTTATAATCCAAAAGGGACAACCAACCTTATTCAACCAAAAATATGTTGGTTCTCCCTTACCATGAAAACTTGGTTGATATGCCTTCCTTCTTAAGAATTTTAATATCAAAGTTGTATTTAAAAATCTTGATACAGTAAAAAGACTTTTGAAAAAAAATTACCCCAAAATGCTGACGGATGTGTCTATAAGATTCCCTGTAAAATTTGCGATAAAGTTTATTATGGTCAAACTGGTAAAAGTCTTGAACTAAGATTAAAACAACATAAATATAGCATTAGAACTGGACAAGATTCTAATGCTCTATTTATTCATGTGAGAGACTTTAACCATCCAATTGATTTTCAAAATGCTGAGAAGGTTGTATCCAAGTCCATGGTTGAGAGGAATATAATAGAATCATGTTTCATTAAAAGCAGTTTTGAAAATAATATGAATATTTCTTTTGGTTTATATAAATTTGGGATTCATTTATAATTAATAGAATTTGGGAAGAATTTAATGATAAATTGGACTAATCTTAATTTTGGGAAGAGTTTCAGGTCCTTTCTTATGTTCCTCTTCACAGAGTCGTGGATGTTACGCTACTGTGAGGTGTTGTCTTTGTTAGTGTGATGTGACTGTGAGGTGTATTCTGCCCCTTTATAAGCCTTCTTGTCATGTTTCCTTTTATAGTTCCTTGATAATGTGAGTAGTCACGAAAGCGCTTGGAATTCTTCTATTTTTTCATAGTGGTTTTCTTGCATATTTTGATATCACCTGTTTACTGTGATCTTTTTGCATATATATATATATATATATATATATATATATATATATATATATATATATATATATATATATATATATATATAATATCAAACACTGATCCCTGGCCGAAGGAGACTCGAACCTTGCAACAAGGTACGCAGTGCTTTACCGACCGTACCACACTAGTCCAATACTTGGCGCCCAGCTGAATATTTCGCCTGTTCTTGCGAAAAAAACTGATTACCGAGAAAAAATATATAATGTCTTAGATGATACAGAAACTTATTCTAAACTTAGAAAGAATCCCTTAGAAACTGTTAATAGTAATTTCAATAAAACATCTACTGAAAGGCAAAGATGAGTTATTTAAAAAAAATTACTTCCACTAATCCATCTTTAACCTATGTGTACGGATTAATGAAAAAGCACAAACCAGGTAATCTAGTTAGACCAATTATTAGCTCAATAGGTTTAGTTTCCTGTAAATTATCATTATGGCTTGTTGATATTTTGAGCCCTATTGTTGTAAAAATTTATAACATAAATGTTAAAAAACATAGATTTAGTGGATAAATTGAGCACCTTGACTGACTTAAATGATTTCAGTATAGTTTTGATGTTGCTTCCTTGTTTACAAAAGTTCCAGTTGATGATTTATTAAGTTTTTTATCTGAAGAACTTGTTAATTACGATTTACCATTGCCAATTCCTACTATCATTAAACTTATTAAACTTTGTGTTCTTGATGCAAAATTTATATATAAATAACGTGTTTTATACTCAGAAGTTTGGTATGGCAATGGGAAATCCTCTTTCACCTGTTCTTAGTAATTTATACATTTAATTTTTTGAAACAAGATTGCATAACACAATCCTTCCCAATAGAGCTAAGTGGTATAGGTATGTTGATGATATTTGTGTCTTATGTCAAAGAATGTAGACATAAACCATTTCCTTGTTAAAATAAATAGCTTAGTTCATTCTATAAATATTACTGTTGAGTTAGAAGTAAATAACTCATTACCTTTCCTAGATGTTTTAATTAATAAGGGTAACATTGATTTTAAATTTTAAATTTACAGAAAACCAACAAATAACTGCAATGTACACTATTATTCTTCACATCAAGATTGAGTTAAACTGTCGGTATTCTCATCAATGTTTTGAGAGCTTTACGTATTTATAGTCCAGAGTTTATAGATGTATAAATCTCCAAAATTTATGAAATAGCTAATGATCTAAAATACCCAAGAAATTTTATTGCTAAATCCTTTAAAATAGCTGGAAATACTTTTACAGTTCATAAAGGGACAACCAATTTTATTCAACTAAATATATGTTGGTTCTCCTTACCATGAAAACTTAGTATTTTGATACCAAAGCTGTATTTAAAAATCTTGACACAGTTAAAAAATGATAAAAATTCCAACCAAAATGCTGACGAATGTGTCTATAAGTTATCTTGTCAAATATGTGATAAAGTTTATTACGGTCAAACTAGTATTGAACTAAGATTAAAACATAAATATAGCATTAGAAGTTTATTCATGTGAGAGATTTTAACCATCCAATTGATTTTTAAAAGACTGAGAAAATTGTATCAAGCAAGTCCATGGTCGACAGAATATAATAGAATCATGTTTACAAAAGTAGTTTTAAAATAATATGAATATTTCTTTGTTTATATAAATTTGATTAATTTATAATTAATAAAATTTGGGAAGAATTTAAGGTACATTAGCAAATTTATTTTGGGTAGAATATAAGTTGTGTTTCATGGATCACTGACTACGTACCTACATCATAAAAAGTCAGGTGCTGTTGGGTAGGGAAGGTGGCAGCGAGGTGTAGTCTGGTCTTTATAATGAATTTTTAAACCCTTTTTTATTTTTATAGTTTATTGATAATGTAAGAAGTCACGAAAGCGCTTGGAATTTCACAATTTTTTCACAGTGGTTGTTCTGTATATTGTGATATCACCTGTTTACTGTGATCTTATTGCATATATATATATATATATATATATATATATATCACAAACACTGATCTCTGACCGATGGAGACTCAAACCTACGAACCTCATGACAAGGTACGCAGTGCTTTACCGACCGTACCACACTGGACCAATACCTTGGCGTCCAGCTCACACTAGACGTTGATCCAAGGCAGCCAGCTTTCAGGCAGGTGGCTTACAGCCTGTCTGTCCCATATAGGATAAATTTCAACCATTGCAGAAAATTCTGTAGATACCACCAACGCACTGTTGAGGAGAAGTTTTTTATCAGAATTACTTGTACATTAGGTCTTTTAAGAGTATTCGGCAGGACAGATAAATTCTCATTGTATGGGAGAACCAGAACATTCTTGATCTAAGGTTTTATCCCAGGTTCAGCTCTATACGTTTTCCTAGCTGCCAGTAACGCTGATTCCACAAACTCTTTAAGGTTTCGCAGTTTCATGGCACACTCTAACAACCTGGTGTATCAACACATCTAAGAATGGAAGTTTACAGTCCTTTTTCTTCCTCGTTGAATTTAATAGACAGGACCAAAGTGTTAAGTCTCAGTAAAAATATATCCAGGGCCAAAGACACATGATGTCATCCACATATCTAAACCATTAAATACATTTCACCAAGTGTTACTAGACTGTTGCAGAACGTACTTCTGAAGGAGTGATAGCATACTGACTCTCACATGAGCTTAGGTAGGGTTACGGCTGCCTTAATGAGGTAATATTACAGCTATTAACCTGGGAATTAACTGAGAAATTATTAGTTATTAGCCTGCAAATCAAGAAAGTTAGGATAACAACTGTTGACCTTAGACGAGTATTATGTAGTGTATTTATTATAGTGTATTCAAAATATTGTATAGAAAATGCTCCAAGTTCCGGGATTGTTCTGAAACCGGACGCGTATTATTCCTGGTCAGTCAGAGTGGCCAGGAGAGGAGAGTGAGGGTGTTTTGTGCTGTAGGTGAAGCACAGCAGATAGAGTAAGATGAAGGTGTGAGTTGGTGAAGTAATTTTGTTGAAAGTGCTCTTCTGTTTCCCATAAGGCCCTAGCGTGCAGAAGTCTGTTTAGGTTTTAAGAGTGCTTGTACAGCCTGCAGGTTGAGCAGCCTGCAGGCTGAGCAGCCTGCAGGTTGAGCAGCCTGCAGGTTGGAGCAGCCTGCAGGTTAAGCAGCCTGCAGAAGGGGAGGTGTCACAGATCCTCTGTTTATAAATATTTATGATTTTTTCTCACTAGTAGCAGTGTGCCAGTGAGCTAATGTGAGTACTGGGTAAAGGTGAGCTGGAGTGTGGAGATGTTGGTTGTAGTAGAGTAGATTGTAGGTTGTATATGTTACTTTTATATATATATATATATATATATATATATATATATATATATATATATATATATATATATATATATATATATATATATATATATATATATATATATTTTTTTTTATTAACACATTGGCCGATTCCCACCAAGGCAGGGTGGCCTGAAAAAGAAAACTTTCATCATCATTCACTCCATCACTGTCTTGCCAGAGGGGTGCTTTACACTACAGTTATAAAACTGCAACATTAACACCCCTCCTTCAGAGTGCCGGCACTGTACTTCCCATCTCCAGAACTCAAGTCCGGCCTGCCGGTTTCCCTGAATCCTTCATAAATGTTACTTTGCTCACACTCCAACAGCACGTCAAGTATTAAAAACCATATGCCTCCATTCACTCCTATCAAATACGCTCACACATGCTTGCTGGAAATCCAAGCCCTCGCACACAAAACTTCCTTTACCCCTCCCTCCAACCTTTCCTAGGCCGACCCCTACCCCGCCTTCCCTCCACTACAGATTTATACACTCGAAGTCACTCTGTCTCGTTCCATTCTCTCTACATGTCCAAACCACCTCAGCAACCCCTCCTCAGCTTCTGGACAATCGTTTTGGTAATCCCGCACCTCCTCCTAATTTCCAAACTCCGAATTTCTCTGCATTATATTCTCACCACACATTGACCAGACATGACATCTCCACTGCCTCCAGCCTTCTCCTCGTTGCAACATTCATCACCCATGCTTCACACCCATATAAGAGCGTTGGTATAAATATACTCTCATACATTCCTTTACTTCCATGGACAAGGTTCTTTGTCTCCACAGACTCCAAGTGCTCCACTCACCCTTTTCCTCATCAATTCTATGATTCACCTCATCCTTCATAGACCCATCCGCCGACATGTCTACTCCCAAATATCTGAATACATTCACCTCCTCCATACTCTCTCCCTCCAATCTGATATCCAATCTTTCGTCACCTATTCTTTTTGTTATCCTCATCACCTTACTCTTTCCTATATTCACTTTCAATTTTCTTTTTACACACCGTACCAAATTCATCCACCAACCTCTGCAACTTCTCTTCAGAATCCCCCAAAAAGCACAGTGTCATCAGCAAAAGCAACTGTGACAACTCCCACTTTGTATTTGCTTTTATCTTTTAGCCCAACACCTCTTGCCAAGACCCTCGCATTCACTTCTCTGCAAACTCCCATCTATAAATATATTGAACAACCACGGTGACATCCCACATCCTTGTCTAAGGCCCACTTTTACTGGGAAATAGTCCCCTTCCTCCTACACACTCTAACCTGAGCCTCACTATCCTCATAAAAACTCTTCACTGCTTTCAGTAACCTTCCTCCTATTCCATACACCTGCAACATCTGCCACATTGCCCCCTATCTACCCTATCATACGCCTTTTTCCAAATCCATAAATGCCACAAAACATCTTTACCTTATCCAAATACTGTTCACCTATATGTTTCACTGTAAACACTTGGTCTACACACCCCTACCTTTCCTAAAGCCCCTTGTTCATCTGCTATCCTGCTTTCTGTCTTACTTTAATTCTTTCAATAATAACTACCATACACTTTACCAGGTACACTCAACAGACTTATTCCCCTATAATTTTTGCACTCTCTTTGTCCCCTTTGCCTTTATACAAAGGAACAATACACGCTCTCTGCCAATCCCTAGGTACCTTACCCTCTTCCATACATTTATTAAATAATAGCACCAACCACTCCAAAACTATATCCCCACCTGCTTTTAACATTTCTATCTTTATCCCATCAATCCCAGCTGCCTTACCCCTTTCATTCTACCCACTGCCTCACGAACTTCCCTACACCCACAACTGGCTCTTCCACACTTCTACAAGATGTTATTCCTCCTTGTCCTACACACGAAATCACAGCTTCCTGTCTTCATCAACATTTAACAACTCCTCAAAATATTCTCTCCATCTTCCGATCCCTTAACTCTCCATTTAATAATTTCTCTCCTATTTTTAACTGTCAAATCCATTTGTTCTCTAGGCTTCCTCAACTTATTAATCTCATTCCAAAACTTTTTCTTATTTTCAACAAAATTTGCTGATAACATCTCACCCACTCTCTCATCTGCTCTTTTACATTGCTTCACCACTCTTTAACCTCTCTTTTTCTCTCCATATACTCTTCCCTCCTTGCATCACTTCTACTTTGTAAAACCTCTCATATGCTAACTTTTCTCCCTTACTACTCTCTTTACATCATCATTCCACCAATCGCTCCTCTTCCCTCCCACCCACTCGCCTGTAACCACAAACTTGCTGAACACTCTAACACTACATTTTTAAATCTACCCCATACATCTTCGACCCCATTGCCTACACTCTCACTAGCCCATCTATCCTCCAATAGTTGTTTATATCTTACCCTAACTGCCTCCTCTTTTAGTTTATAAACCTTCACCTCTCTCTTACTTACTGCTTCTATTTTCCTTGTATCCCATCTACCTTTTATATATATATATATATATATATATATATATATATATATATATATATATATATATATATATATATAAAAGGGAATATATACAACCTACAATCTACTCTACTACAACCAACATCTCCACACTCCAGCTCACCTTACCCAGTACTCACATTAGCTCACTAGCACACTGCTACTAGTGAGTAAAAATCATAAATATTTATAAACAGAGGATCTGTGACACCCATCCCCTTCTGCAGGCTGCTCAACCTGCAGGCTGTACAAGCACTCTTATAAAACTTAAACAGGCCTCTGCACGCTAGGGCCTTACAGGTAAACATGAGAGCACTTTCAAACAAAATTACTTCACCAACTCACACCTTCATCTTACTCTATCTGCTGTGCTTCACCTACAGCACAAAACACCTCACTCTCCCCTCTCCTGGCCACTCTGACTGACCAGGAATAATACGCGTCCGGTTTCAGAACAATCCCGGAACTATGGAGCATTTTCTATACAATATTTTGAATACACTATAATAAATACACTACGTAATACTCGTCTACAGGTCAACAGTTGTTATCCTAACTTTCTTGATTTGCAGGCTAATAACTAATAATTTCTCAGTTAATTCCCAGGTTAATAGCTGTAATATTACCTCATTTAAGGCAGCCGTAACCCTACCTAAGCTCATCTGAGAGTCAAGTACGTTCTGCAACAGTCTAGTATATATATATATATATATATATATATATATATATATATATATATATATATATATATATATATATATAATTGTATATAGGGAATTTTTGTGACCATTTAAATTTATGCTTCGTAGTTTGTATGAAGGAACAAGCTGGCCCTAGAGTGGTTTCTTTTTCAATGTTAAATAATTTAAATGCCCCTAGACTTAGCAGGCCATTTACCCTTTAGGAGCCAGGACTTTAATTTACGTTACTCAGCCAAAAAGAAAAGTAAGAATGAGCTACAGCAATTATGCAGGTTTATCCCATGAAATGTAAAGTTGATTTTACAGTACGTAAGATAAAAGGCCTAACATTTTCTTATTTTTATTACGATATTTTTTTTTTTTTAATAATTCCGTCCCTCCCTTGTCGTAAGTCTGGGTAGTGCAGCCATACCAGAGTTAGACGATGTTTTTATGTGACTCGATCTGCAGTAACGATTCATGACCAAAAACTGTTGACTCGTGTATATTATAATAAAATAAATGGTTATAAATATAACCTAAATTTTTAAAGGCGTGGGGCGGTAAGCCAGTGGAAGGCCTCAGTCAGATGACCAAAACTCAAATTGCGGGTCATCATATGACTTAAACCCACGTAAGGAAATACTTGTTCTTTTTCCTGACAAACCTAACCTGACCTGGCGAATATTACATTATTGCCAGGTTGGCAGTCAGTCTTTCTCAGTATTATAAATGAATGAATAAGAAAGAACATTCTGAAAATGCATTATTGCAGCATGCATTATTGCATTACATTTATGTGAGAGCGCTAAACTGTTAGGCGTTATACACTTCTGTAGAAAGTAAAAGATTGGCAACAATTATAGGAAACATCGACTTTCCTCACTGCAACAAATTAACTTCAGAAAATTAAGAGATGTTGATGTTACTCAACTTCAATTCGATATTTTCTTATTTTAGCTATTAATGTATACTATTTGTAAATTTTATTTGTTATTTCAGGTATTAGATTATTGTATGACTTTTCTATTTTCATTGTCTTTCGTCAAAGATTAAAAAAACTAAACTATGAAGGTTACGTGTCACTGAGATCACTTAATAACACAGACGTTGATCAAGTTCTCGACTCTAATTTTAGATTTTCAATGTCCAGTGATTACAATAAATAACTCATTTTAGAAAGAACAAAAAGCCACAATTCATCGACTGGAACTATACAAAAATAACTCGATCATCGGAAAATTAAACTTATAACGTTTCGGTCCGACTTGGACCATTAATTAGTCACACGATCATTAATTAGTCATACGAGTCGTGTGGCTAATTAATGGTCCAAGTCGGGCCGAAGCGTCGTAAGTTTCAGTCTCTTAAGTATATTCGTGTGACTTTTTTTTTAATTTTCAATATATTTTTAAAGCCTGGAATTTTTACATTGGTAATTTATTTCAGATTGTACCTTCTTCAGATTGTACCTTCATCAGATTGTACCTTCATCAGATTGTACCTTCTTCAGATTGTACCTTCTTCAGATTGTACCTTCATCAGATTGTACCTTCATCAGATTGTACCTTCATCAGATTGTACCTTCATCAGATTGTACCTTCATCAGATTGTACCTTCATCAGATTGTACCTCTTCAGATTGCACTTTATCAGATTGTACCTTCTTCAGATTTGTACCTTCTTCAGATTGTACCTTCTTCAGATTGTACCTTCTTCAGATTGTACTTTCTTCAGATTGTACCTTCTTCAGATTGTACTTTCTTCAGATTGTACCTTCATCAGATTGTACCTTCTTCAGATTGTACCTTCTTCAGATTGTACCTTCATCAGATTGTACCTTCTTCAGATTGTACCTTCTTCAGATTGTACCTTCTTCAGATTGTACCTTCTTCAGATTGTACCTTCATCAGATTGTACCTTCATCAGATTGTACCTTCATCAGATTGTACCTTCATCAGATTGTACCTTCATCAGATTGTACCTTCATCAGATTGTACCTTCATCAGATTGTACCTTCATCAGATTGTACCTTCATCAGATTGTACCTTCATCAGATTGTACCTTCATCAGATTGTACCTTCATCAGATTGTACCTTCATCAGATTGTACCTTCTTCAGATTGTACCTTCTTCAGATTGTACCTTCTTCAGATTGTATCTTCAGATTGTACCTTCTTCAGATTGTATCTTCAGATTGTACCTTCTTCAGATTGTACCTTCTTCAGATTGTACCTTCATCAGATTGTACCTTCATCAGATTGTACCTTCATCAGATTGTACCTTCATCAGATTGTACCTTCTTCAGATTGTACCTTCTTCAGATTGTACCTTCTTCAGATTGTACCTTCATCAGATTGTACCTTCTTCAGATTGTACCTTCATCAGATTGTACCTTCATCAGATTGTACCTTCTTCAGATTGTACCTTCTTCAGATTGCACCTTCATCAGATTGTACTCTTTCAGATTGTACCTTCTTCAGATTGTACCTTCTTCAGATTGTACCTTCTTCAGATTGTACTTTCTTCAGATTGTACCTTCATCAGATTGTACCTTCTTCAGATTGTACCTTCTTCAGATTGTACCTTCATCAGATTGTACCTTCTTCAGATTGTACCTTCTTCAGATTGTACCTTCATCAGATTGTACCTTCTTCAGATTGTACCTTCTTCAGATTGTACCTTCATCAGATTGTACCTTCTTCAGATTGTACCTTCTTCAGATTGTACCTTCTTCAGATTGTACCTTCTTCAGATTGTACCTTCATCAGATTGTACCTTCTTCAGATTGTACCTTCTTCAGATTGTACCTCTTCAGATTGTACTTCATCAGATTGTACCTTCTTCAGATTGTACCTTCTTCAGATTGTACCTTCTTCAGATTGTACCTTCTTCAGATTGTACCTTCTTCAGATTGTACCTTCTTCAGATTGTACCTTCTTCAGATTGTACTGTCTTCAGATTGTACCTTCATCAGATTGTACCTTCTTTTAGATTGTACCTTCTTCAGATTGCACCTTCATCAGATTGCACCTTCATCAGATTGTACCTTCTTCAGATTGTACCTTCTTCAGATTGTACCTTCTTCAGATTGTACCTTCTTCAGATTGTACCTTCATCAGATTGTACCTTCATCAGATTGTACCTTCTTCAGATTGTACCTTCTTCAGATTGTACCTTCATCAGATTGTACCTTCTTCAGATTGTACCTTCTTCAGATTGTACATTCTTCAGATTGTACCTTCTTCAGATTGTACCTTCTTCAGATTGTACCTTCTTCAGATTGTACTTTCTTCAGATTGTACCTTCATCAGATTGTACCTTCATCAGATTGTACCTTCATCAGATTGTACCTTCTTTTAGATTGTACCTTCTTCAGATTGCACCTTCATCAGATTGTACCTTCTTCAGATTGTACCTTCTTCAGATTGTACCTTCTTCAGATTGTACCTTCTTCAGATTGTACTTTCTTCAGATTGTACCTTCATCAGATTGTACCTTCTTCAGATTGTACCTTCTTCAGATTGTACCTTCATCAGATTGTACCTTCTTCAGATTGTACCTTCTTCAGATTGTACCTTCATCAGATTGTACCTTCTTCAGATTGTACCTTCTTCAGATTGTACCTTCATCAGATTGTACCTTCATCAGATTGTACCTTCATCAGATTGTACCTTCTTCAGATTGTACCTTCATCAGATTGTACCTTCTTCAGATTGTACCTTCTTCAGATTGTACATTCTTCAGATTGTACCTTCTTCAGATTGTACCTTCTTCAGATTGTACCTTCTTCAGATTGTACTTTCTTCAGATTGTACCTTCATCAGATTGTACCTTCATCAGATTGTACCTTCATCAGATTGTACCTTCATCAGATTGTACCTTCTTCAGATTGTACCTTCTTCAGATTGTACCTTCATCAGATTGTACCTTCATCAGATTGTACCTTCTTCAGATTGTACCTTCTTCAGATTGTACCTTCATCAGATTGTACCTTCTTCAGATTGTACCCTTTATCAGATTGTACCTTCTTCAGATTGTACCTTCTTCAGATTGTACCTTCATCAGATTGTACCTTCTTCAGATTGTACCTTCTTCTGATTGTATCCTTCTTCTGATTGTACCTTCTTCAGATTGTACCTTCTTCAGATTGTACCTTCTTCAGATTGTACCTTCATCAGATTGTACCTTCTTCAGATTGTACCTTCTTCAGATTGTACCTTCTTCAGATTGTACCTTCTTCAGATTGTACCTTCATCAGATTGTACCTTCTTCTGATTGTACCTTCTTCTGATTGTACCTTCTTCAGATTGTACCTTCTTCAGATTGTACCTTCTTCAGATTGTACCTTCATCAGATTGTACCTTCTTCAGATTGTACCTTCTTCAGATTGTACCTTCTTCAGATTGTACCTTCTTCAGATTGTACCTTTATTAGATTACTAAATATGAAAATTCAGAAATTTAACATTATCTTTGTCAATTTATAAGTCTTGTGGGATGTAGATGAATGGTTCAGAGAACCGACAAGTTGATAAATTTGACACATATGCAACACTTGGGTATCTTTATTGAGGAAACGTTTCGCCACACAGTGGCTTCATCAGTCCATACAAAGCAGAAAGTTGTAAGGAGAGGAGTTTGAGGTAATCAGTCCCCCGGCCTGGAGTCGATGTGTTCAGTCCATCAATCTTGTATAAAGTACAGCACAGAGCCATAGAAGTGACTTACATACTGTAGTCAGGTGAGGCGAAGCAGGGGGGAGGCGGGGCATGTGGTACCATCCATAGTTGAAGTAGGCCGTCCAAAGGTTGGACAAGTGTCCCGGGACTGAACACACGACCCGGGCCGAGGGACTGATTACCTAAAACCCCCCTCCTTTCAACTTTCGCTCTGTTTTGGGATGATGAAGCCACTGTGTGGCGAAACTTTTCCAAATGATACCCGTGTTGAAAGGTTTTTTATAAGTCTTGTTGGGGGCGTAGTGGAATAACCGGGAGTCCAAAAAAATTCATTATTTAATAACAACTTTAACGGATTATTTTTACATTACATGTTGAAATAAAATTTAAAAAATAAAAAAAAGGTAAAGTATCGGTATGGACCAAAAGTTAGTTATAGTGTGATATAATTATTTGGGAAAATTTTGGGATTTCCGATTTCTGTATCATTTGAGATTAGATTCGTTATTGAGTATCATCGAGTTAAACTTTAGTACTGATGATATCTGACGTTAAACTTCAGTATGAGAGTATCATCTGGTTAAACTTTTGTTTTCGAGTATCATCTGACGTTAAACTTAGTACTGACGAGTATCATCTGACGTTAAACTTCAGTACTGACGTATCATCTGACGTTAAAATTCAGTACTGACGTGTATCATTGACGTTAAACTTCGTACTGACGAGTATCATCTGACGTTAAACTTCAGTACTGACGGGATCATTGACGTTAAAATTAGTACTGAGTGTTCATCGACGTTTAAAATTCAGTACTGACGAGTATCATCTGACGTTCTTTTACGAGAGTACTTGACGTTTTCAGTACGACGGGTTTATCTGACGTAAATTTAGTACTGAGATATCATCGACGTTAAATTCAGTACTGAGTGTATCATCTGACGTTAAACTTCAGTACTGACGTGTATCATCTGACGTTAAACTTCAGTACTGATGATATCGACGTTAAACTTAGTACTGAGAGTATCACTGACGTTAAATTTAGTACTGACGGTATCATCTGAGTTAAAAATTTAGTACTGACGATATCTGACGTTAAACTTCAGTACTGACGTATCATCTGACGTTAAACTTTAGTACTGACGAGTATCATCTGACGTTAAACCGTACTGACGAGTATCATCTGACGTTAAACTTGTACTGAGTGTATCTCGACGTTTAAAATTTTAGTACTGACGTGTATCATCTGACGTTAAACCTTTAGTACTGACGAGTATCATCGACGTTAAACTTGTACTGAGATATCTGAGTTAAACTTGTATACGGATCACGACGTTAAACTTCAGTACTGACGAGTATCATTGAGTTAAACTTCGAGACGGGATCATCTGACGTTAAACTTCAGTACTGACGTGTATCATCGACGTTAAACTTGTACTGACGAGTATCATCGACGTTAAACTTCGTACTGACGTGTATCATCTGACGTTAAACTTCAGTACTGACGTGTATCATCTGATTTAAAACCGTACTGAGAGTATCATTGACGTTAAACTTCAGATGACGTGTTATCTGACGTTAAACTTTAGTACTGACGTGTATCATCTGAGTTAAACTTTAGTATGACGTATCATCGAGTTTAAAATTCAGTACTGACGTGTATCATCTGACGTTAAACTTCAGTACTGACGGGGATCATCTGACGTTAAACTTCAGTACTGACGTGTATCATCTGACGTTAAACTTCAGTACTGACGAGTATCATCGACGTTAAACTTCAGTACTGAGTGTATCATCTGACGTTAAACTTTAGTACTAGGTATCATCTGACGTTAAACTTTTGTACTGAGTTATCATCGAATTAAAATCAGTACTGACGTATCATCTGACGTTAAACTTCAGTATTGAGAGTATCATCTTTACGTTAAACTTGCGAGGGATATCTGACGTTAAACTTGTACTGAGAGATCACGACGTTAAACTTCAGTACTGACGAGTATCTTGACGTTAAAATTCTTGAGTATATCTGAGGGTGATACGTTAGCCTTCAGTCATATTATATACTTTTTTAAAAGTTGCCTTTTTAAATTGTATCATGATTTTTTTTTATTTTTTAAAAATGATGAATGTTTAAAATTAATGCTGTTGTTTGGGGTCTGATTTGGGGTCTGATTGGTTGTTACTAGTGTCCCCGTTACTATGTCCCCGATTTGGGGTTCGTTATGGTGTCTCGTTTTGGTGTCTCTTCCTTGGGGTCTCGCCGGGTCCCCTTTATTTGGGGTCTCGATGGTGTCCTTGAGGGGTTCCCCGTTTCTAGTTCCTTATGGTGTCTCGATGGGGGTCCTTGGGTGTTCTCGATTTGGGTCTGATTGTCCGTTTCTAGTGTCCCCGTTATGGTCCCCGTTAGTGTCCTGTTTGGTGTCCTCGTTACTTTTAAAAAATTAAAGCTACCCTTTTTTTAATGGATCGAACCTGAATACCTCCCCCTGGGGTTTTAAATTATCTTATGAATATAATAATTCATATGCCATATTTAAGGTTTTTAATTTTTTTTCACCTTTTTTTTTAGATCACGAGGTGTGAAAGATGAGGGATGGGGTTCTAAAAGAACCACCATCGACACGGTCAGGGGATGGGGTTTTAGAGAGAACCACCATCGACAGGTCAGTGGTATCGGGGTTCTAGAGAGAACCACCTTTGAAAAGTGATTCAGAAATTAATGAAAAGTTAAATGAATTAATAACTGAATATTTTTTAATTCAATAATTATTTTTATTAATTAAAAGTATGTAATTGTGCACCCCAGAGCAATTGTGTTTTAGAACTGACGAGCAAAGAAAGAACGTGTTGACACTGGACAGAAAAAAAAGAGAGAATGAACGAGAGAGGGAAAAGTACAAACAGTTAACAATTAACCAATCAGAATACAATATATAAAATAACCAAAAAAACAAATCAGCGATATTCATTGAAGTTAAAATAAGACCTGACTTCCAAACCCTACAGCGTGTATTAACTAGTTGTACCCCAGTTGTTTGCAGGGCCGGGTTTAAACTCCTGACCCGCCTTTACTGGTCGCTGTTTGGTCACTCTTCCGCTCCGAGCTTTATCATACCTCTTCTTAAAACTATGTATGGATCCTGTCTCCACTAAAAATTTCCAGACTATTCCATTCCTGTCCACTCTGTGACAAGAAATATTTCTAACATCCCCGTGTTTTCCCCAAAAAACATGAAAATTAAAAGCCGAAAAATTTAAAATTTATTTTAGGGATATTTGACGTTTTGGCTTTTAGGCTTTTTTTACAAAACTCATTTTTTTTTAAAAAACCTAGATTTTCAAACTTTTTAAAAAAACTCCAATTTAAATTTATGTGAAAAGTTAGCAAAGTTTTATGATTTTCTTTTAGTTTTTTTGAAAATCCTTTAAAAACCTTAAATCGTATTTTTTGTATTTCAGTTTTAGAGGGGTTTTAGTGCTTTTCAAAAACTCATTTTGCAAAATCTTAGATTTTCACACTTTTAAAAAATTTTATTTCAATTTAAATTTTTGGAAAAGTAAGCAAAATTTTTTGATTTTTTTTAGGGAAACTTTTCATAACTTCCAACTGTGCCCCGTTTCTGTGTCCCCTCTCTGAACATCCTGCCCGTCCATCTTGTCGATTCCTCTGTTTTTATATTTT